>OVBI01000921.1:0-47575 GCA_900406495.1 Sisymbrium altissimum
TAAGGATTTTCAGTAGCACACTACATTCATCTTTGTTTGCTTGACAGAAAAGGATACTCTCATCGGCAAAAGGAAGATGTGAAATGGCCGGACTCGTCCTTCCTATTTTTAAACCTGTTACCAATTTTTCTTGTTCTACTTTCTTTATATTCGCTATAACAACTTCTGCACATAAAATAAAGAAGTAAGGAGATAAGGGATCCCCTTGCCGAAGGTCTCGTTGAGGAACAATATGACCCTTTGGTTGGCCATTGAGGAGAACCTTATATTGAACAGATGTAACACACCACATTATCCAGTTTATCCAAACAGTCGAGAATCCCATTTTGCTAAGGACATTCTCAACAAAAGACCATTCCACTCTATCATATGCATTACTCATATCCATTTTAATAGCCACAAATTTCTTTTTATATGAGGGATTTTTCCTAAGACCATGAAATATTTCCTGCGCAATTAGAATATTATCTGAAATTAGCCGCCCCAATACAAAAGCCGATTGTGTCTCCGAAATTAAATATGAGAGGAGCCATTTTAATCTTTAACACAAAACCTTTGATATTATTTTATATCCAACATTACATAAACCTATAGAAGACGAGATTTGCTACAAGATTTTAACCAGCTGAGAAACATAAACCATTTTCAACACCATCTCCAATCTCCACTCCAATTTTCTTAGATGAGATAAGTATTTTTATTTGCTATGTTTTATATCAATACATGGTCAATTAAAATTTGATAAGATAAAATAGTTTGCATGAAAATTGGCACATGTGATTTAGTTTTTGTTTGGAGAATTTATTGAAAAGCTAGTGAATGTAACGATATTTAATAGCATGATAGTAAGAACCAAGCAAAATAAATAATATTTATAAGATATTAATTTGTCTCTATTTAATTAAGAAAATGTTTATGAAATGCCTTATTTTATATAATATTAAATGATATACATTTATTATTATATTTCATTATCGTTGTTTATATGAGAGTCTCAAATTCAAACACTTAACCAGAAAACATTCACAAACTTTTGAGAAATCTAAAGATATGAATGATCACTAGAATGTGATATTACCAAAAGCTCATTATGATTCTTTGAATCAAAAGTTTATAAGACTTAAAATCTCTAAATTAATTTTTAGAGCTCTATATATTGAAGATTATTCTCAAATTGAAATTTTATGGAAACATAGTCAATGATGCAGAGATGTTAGAAAAGAAATACTTTATGTTCCACATAAATAATGTTGTTATATAGAAACATTAACAAAGAGCTATGAAAAGTATTATGTACTTATATATTGTCTCATTGAGACTAAGGAAAATAATGAGCTCATGATGAAAAGTCATAAATCATATTTTGTTGGTTATGTCTTATTTTCTAAAGCAAGCATAACATCATATACTGAGAAAGAAAAGGACCACATCAATAACATTGGTAGATGAAAGATATAGAAGTGGTTTCAGATGTGAATGTGGATATGAATATGATCAAGTTTGAAACCAATGAGTTTCTTTTAAGAACTCAGATTCTTACCATAAGTGAGAAAATAAAGATGTTAATGAACAAAAGATATTTCTATCATGATAGAAAATTGTGTAAGTACAATCCAAGCTAATGAAAAGCTTATTGAATACTCAAGAAGAGCATATATATGAATGCTCAAGAAGAGTAGTTGCCTATGAGAATGCAGTTGCAATACATATGCATAAGTCTCAAAAGTTAGAAGAATTTAAGATATAATACATGACCCGAATAGGATATGTTATTGATTCTAAATTGAGATTCAGTTCGAGATTGATAAACTTGCAAAATTATTATCTCGAGGAGGAGAGTTAAAGAATCCCATATTTCATTAAAGTGAACATTCAGAAGAGTTTTTTCACAGTAAAACTGAGATTAATGAATCCTTCATAAGTAACTCTGTGAGATTTTAAGAAAAATCATGTTGAGACAATAAGAAACAAAAATGTGAAGCACATTTAAAATCACAAGTAATTTTCAAGGCAGTTGAAGTTTCTTGGAGAAACTTATTTGCATTCTCTATTGGATTTGTATTACACAAAGTTTAATCTAATGGAGATAAATGATATAGTAAACTTTTAATTAACGTTTGGCATGAACCGGTTTACGGTTCAATAAAGATGCGAAAGTAATAAGTGATACATGTGAATAATAAGAATATTTTTTTGAATAAGTTTTCATATGCTGCTTACTCATAAGAGAAATACGGCTTTCACCAGTCAAATAGATTTGAAATATATTAATGGATATAAGGGGATGTTGGTGGACTGATCACCCACCATGCATCTTAATAATTCTGGTGAATTCATGATCTTTTGCCTATAAGTGTTTAGACACAAAATGCAGCAGCATTGATTTGCATCAAGCCAAAATATTCGATAGTTTTCCCCGTAACTGGTTTTGGGTCAGAAACCAATATTCCCTATATAAGAATTTTGGATGTATAATATAGATTTCAGTTGCTCCACCACATAAGCTTTAAGATGAATCTTTAAAGGATGATGGGAATATATGTTGGATATGAATCTCTATTAATACTAAGAATCTAGAGCCATCCGTGGAGGATCTAAGTAAGGCTCGATTTGCAGACTGAAATAAGAATGAGTCAGTCTTTCCAACATGGGGAGAGAAAAAAAATAAACAGCTGTAAAAGAAAATGAGTTGGAATGAATTATCATTGATCCTCAGACTTAAGAATATGAATTAGAAGTCCAAAAGAGAATTCATTTATATAATTGAGTAAGTTAGTTGCCAGACATATTTACTGACCCAAATAAAGTGACAATGTCACATATACCAGCTGTAAATACTCCAATAAGAATTGGTGTCCCAGAAAAGAAAATATAAAACTGATAATGAGTATTGGTACCAAATTCTCGAAAGAGAAAAGGAGCAGAGAAAAAAAAAAGGGTCAAACCGAGATAACAAAGATTTTATGAATAATCTCTAAGAAGAAACATTTAAGATGACAAAGACGGAAAAAAAACTCAGGCCTGAGATAAGAGAGATCTCAATAAGTTATGTCATGTGTGGAATAATATGGAATCACAAAGCAAATCGACGTTGATAATATGTTTGCATGCAATGTAGCAGTTGATATGATGAATGAGAAAGAAGATCATGAAAAGAAGTCTATTGAAAAGTGTACCCAAAAAAATGATTGGCCAAATTGTAAAGAAGCAATAAACATAAAAATGAAAATCTCTAAGAAAGAGAAAGTATGTGGATCAATAGTTTATAAGACTAAAGGTGATCAACTAGTGGAATTTGAATGAGCCTTTGTGCTAAAGTAGTATAAATATGAGATTGATTATTGAAATTCACAATATGGTGGATCCAACTACTTTTAAGTTCCTGAAAAATCTGGCAATAATAATAAAAGAACTTGACTTATACAACCCACTGGATAATGATATTTATATGAAACTCCATTATATATCTTTGAAGGATACAATCACTGACGGATTGATGATATTAAGATTATGTTCCCGGGAACTCAGGGTATTTGATCGAATTAAGAAAAATTTGTTTTATAGAGTATAATCAGAAAGTGAATATTATAAGATGAGTCAATATACTAATGTGTATTTATCGAAAGATCATGGATCATTAGAATCCTTATTCATCATTAAAACTCTTAAAACGTTATCATAAATATTTTGATGAAAGTAATATGTGATCATGGATTTGAACATAATGAAAACTCTTGTCGAGTTATTGACAGTCATATTTTGAAAGAAAGATCCTTGCAGGATTTTATATAGAGAATGTTCAAATATGTTTGATCTTGTAGTACCATATTTGAAATGTTACTTGAGCAATTACTGATCATTCATAATTGAAGGATGTGATTTTGTATGACAAGAAAAAAACTCATAATAGTAACTTTTATAAGAAGAGCATGAATAACTCGTATATATAAGTATATGTACAATAAGAAAGTTAGAAGACGATAAGTAAAGAAATTTGGTCCAAAATCCAAATAAACCAAAAAATTATCGTCTATGTCAAAAGGATGTTATGGATCAGAAATCCAATAACCCTAGATATTTTATGGAAGTTAAACGAGTATTCACAAAAGCTGTGCTTAAATTCTCAAAATATGATATGTATGATTACAAGGCATATCCCGAAGATGATGCTTTTAGGGAGATAATGATGTGTGTGGCTGTACTCTTTTTCATTTTCATGGTTTTTATCTCATAGGGTTTTTCCATGCTAAGGTTTTAACGAGGCAGCAAAGAACACATAAAATATAGACTCAAAAGAGAAGGTCATAATGAGAATGAAATTCTACCATTTCTCCATACTTTTCCATATATATTAATGATATCAGAGAGTCAAAGAAAAAGATTAAGAATAGATCATCAAAAAGATCCATAAACTACAGAAGAATGGCGATGCAAATATTTTCAAGTGAAGATTTGGCAGATATATTCACCAAGGCGTTATTTCCAAGGAGTCATGTCATCATATTGGATTATTTCAGAGATCTTAAGTGATGTCTATATGAGGGGGAGTAATGCGTGCTGCACTCTTTTTCCCTTAACAATGGTTTTTCTCATTGGGTTTTCCTCGTAAGGTTTTTAATGAGGTAGCATCTTAAGCGCATTACAAACCATTTTTCATAATGGACATCCAAGGAGAGTGTTACGAATATTCGGGAATATTTATGTGGTGCCCATTAAGGAAATTCTAGCTAGATCTACTTAGATATACTTGTATTTTTTTCTTTACTTATTCTCCAAATATTACTTAATCTCCAAGCTTATCATAAACCCTTATATTCACCCTTATATAAAGGATTCATTACTTATGGAATAAGACACATCAATTCCTTCTATATCTTTTCTTTCTATTTACAACAAAACGTGTTTTTTTTCCTTTTTTTAATAGGTAAAACAAAGGAATCAATTGAAATGAGAACATAAGACTTTTTTTTATCTTTTAGAAAAAAAACAAAATAAATCAGAAAATAAATAAGCAAAGCAAATAAAATCTTTGTTTAAAAAATGATTGCAAGAACAAGAATAAAATACAGAAAAACAAAAATAATAAAGAAAATGATAAGTGGATAGATAAAACCTGATCTAAGAGCTTTTAAAACTCTGATACCAGATGATGCAACCCCGAGAACGAGGTTATATGATGGATAATGATAGAATGAAGGCTGGCTGGACGGCACTTTCCTTCAAGCCGGTATAAATGATATGATGAATGGTAGAAGTGATTGACTCTCTCAATCAGTGAATGAAGAAGCTATATGAGTCACACAAACAACTTACTTCACAGTTTTCTAAAGAACCTAAGTGCATTTCACACTTAAACTATAAAGAACAAAATTCAAAGACACATTCTTTAAAGAAAACAATAATTTTATATTAAATTTATGATTAAAGGCGTGCTTTACAAATGGTGATGGTGGTGAGTTTATATAGTGCTCATGTACAAAGATCTAAATAATTACAAACAACAGAGAAATCAGCATTTTAGAGATATTGTGGGGAAAAGACTGACTGAGGAGGATTTGTTGGCTCCTTTGAATCTTGATAGCTTGGGAAAGTAATTCTGATCATTTGGAGTGTCTAGGTTCATGAAATATAGTCTCAAAACGTAGCTACCTTCAAAATATAGCCGTTGATCTTCTTTGTCTTCAAATGATTCCATGTTGAATGTTCTTGATGCTAAATAAAAAAGGTTGACTTTGAATGTGATCCGCCTGATCCTGTGGCTTCTGGTGCATGGTAAAATGTTATATGACTCATCTGGAGGGTTAGATGTGTGTCCTGGTCGCCAAAGTCTCGTTTGTAGACATTTGAATCCATGAGTTTACAAATAAGGCAAGTGGAAGATCCTCTAATTTAGAAGTTGGATAACTTTTAAACCGTAATGAATTGTAGTCTGAGTCTAATTTTCTGTTATTCCTTTTGAGTTGAGAATCCAAAAAAATTGGACTTGTTGCTAAATTCTTCCTGGTTTGGTCGGTACACCTCTTTTAGTAGTTGTCAGTCTCCATTTTTTCTGTGGTTGATCCTCCGGATTAAACCTCTTATAACTTCTTCTTGGGAATAGCTTTTGATGTGAATCCAATTTGCCACGTGCTTGTGATGAGTTGGGGTTCTAGAAAAATTGGATTTGTTGCCTTTGCCCTCCTGTTCTGGTCGGAATGATTCAATATGTGATCGTAGATCTTCATCGGTTACATTGGAGAATTGCTGGTTTGTAGCTTCCGTAACTTCTTCATGTTATATTTATATTTTTATAATAATATAATTTTTTTATGTTTAATATAGTTATATAATATGTTTATATTGTTAATTTATTATTTACCCGCTACTGCATCATCATCTGGTCAACCAGTTATACCTAAATTGCTTAATAATGCTTCAAACAGTAACCGCGCCCTTCTCCAAATTTCCACAACCGCAACCGCACCCCCCCCCCACTAGCTGCATTTAAACCAATCAGACCAAACCGAAATAACGGATACCGAACCGAACTTTTGTGAAATACCCATTGGATATTAAATTGAAGATTTACGGATATCCGAACCTAACCGGAACCGAACCGAAAACCGAACGGATATCCGAATATCCGAAATATAATTTATATACCTAAAAATATTGGTTTATTTATATTTAAAATAACCAAATAAATAAAATTAACCGAACATTACTAAAAAGCCGAATTATCCAAAATTACCCGAATATTTTTACCTAAAATATCCAAAATTATCAGAATTATCCGAAATTTTACCTGAAGTATCCAATATTTTTATCTGAAATATCCAAAAAATCAAAAAGAATCAGAACCAAATCGAAACCAAACCAGATCCAAAATATTTTTGGATATTAGTCTGTTCTTAATTAACTTAGTAGAACCGAACTAAAAACTGAAAGAATTGAACCGAAATTGAAACGAATTTTGTGAAGAACCGAATGATTCCTAAATCTATGTATCCGAAATATCTGAAAATAGAAAAAACTGAACCAAACCATTTACCCGAAGTCTCAGGCATACTGTCCTATGTACTTTACATATTCTATATGTACATTCTACATTCAGTTGGATTGCACATCTTACAATTCATTGCGTAGCTTACAAGTAGATCTACATGCAGATCTTATATTCTATGAAATAACTTGCATTCTACAATCTGCTATGTAGTTCATACGTACATCATACATATACATCTTGCATATTTTCCAATTTCAAAGCATATCAACATATCTCTGTATATTTCATGTATCACTCAAAATTCTATCAATCAAAACCATTTGTATATGTACTTAATTATATACACTGCTTGAACGAGTGGATAATTTGTTCAGTTTTATGAGATAAACCCAATGTAGGTGCGGTTTTGATTGTAACGTCTGTGAATTTAATCTCAATGGAAGTACACGTGTTCATATTTGCTATAGTGATACAAAAAAGAAGACAAAACATCTTTAAAGCGTCCACCGAAACAGAAAGCATAAATAGCGGAGAGAAGCAAAGTGATCTCCATCAAAGAAAAAGAGAATAAAAAAACAGACATCAGTGTTACCATGATGATGAGGCACAAAGCCAACATGGCAATGGTGTTTGTACAAATTATATACGCAGGAATGCCATTGCTCTCAAAAGTGGCCATCTCTCAAGGAACCAACCCTTTTGTCTTCGTTTTCTACCGACAAGCCTTCGCGGCTCTTGCCTTGTCCCCTTTCGCATTCTTCCTTGAAAGGTTGTTCTCTTCTTTTAAACTAACTCATCCGTTTTAAGTTTTAACAAAATAAGATAGAAAAAAAGAAAAGAAAAAGAAGCTTTATCTACGGCCCTTCAAAGAACATGATTTAGTCGTGTCTGATCCCCACTACGTATCAAACCGGGCCATAGCCTCATATTCTTAGTGGTATTTTTTCTCCTTTTTCGCAGCGCCAAATCTGCCCCTCTGTCGTTCGTCTTGCTGCTCAAAATTTTCATGATCTCCTTATGCGGGTATATATATATATACGTGTCGTGTTTTTTTCTTTTTGTTTTTTTGTATTAAGACTATTTGATCAATCATGTCACATAGTAACTGTCTAACAAACTCTATTTATATTGGTAAAAAAAAAGCCAGACTCACGCTAAGTCTTAACCTCTTCTATGTGGCCATCGACAATACCACGGCCACCTTCGCGGCAGCAACCACCAACGCCATTCCCTCTATCACCTTTGTCTTGGCCCTCCTTTTCCGGTACATTACACTAAAGCTTCTGTCACTCTTCATATATTTTACGTGTGGATCTAAGATTGAGTTTAAAATAATAATAATAATAATAATCAAGGGAGGGGGCACAATAGTTTAATTTTATATAATTCATGATAAAAAGCCAAAGTATCGTAATCAAATAAAATCTTAAAATGACTTTAATGTATTTTAATATTTCTTTTAATATTCCTAAAGCAAATATGATAACCAAATTATTTGAATTTCGAAGCATCTTTTGTATATTATTTGGGAAAGAATATTAGAAACCAAACTTTTTTTTTGGCCAACTAGAAACCAAACTTTACTTTGTAAGAATTTTTCATGCCTCTTCAATTATAATTTGAATATATATATATATATATATAATATTTAGATTTAATTATACATATTAAGGTTTCACATATATTGTTTACGAATCTCATATTCCAAAAATCGTGAGAAATCAGCATAATATTAAAAAAAAAAAGCTTTTGCCATCATTCTTATGGTATATCTATTAATTTCTTACATACATATGTTTATTTACTAGATATCAATAATACAGTTTAAATTGGTTTAAAAGTTGAATTTTCAAAACCTGTTTTCTACTGTGAAAATGACAAAATAATATTTTGAGGAAAACTGAAAAAAATAATAATGGTTCAAATAAGAAAAATTAATAAATATAATAATAATTACTGACAAAATAAAAGCTCAAAAATTAATTAAAGAAATGAAAGATTCATAAAAGTTCAGAAAAAAATGAAAAATTAACATACATAGGAATTACTGACAAGAATAAATATTTGAGTAATTCTATAAATCTTTTATCTATATTGTTCAACGCACTAGTTTAATCTGCTCAAATATCTGTGGCAGAGAGACATCGAACCAAATTATCTAGAATATTGTACCAATATATCAGTTGATAATTTTCCAACTGACTCTAACATGAATTGACGCAATTCATTTTATTTCTTAAGATTAGAGACAGTGACGTTAAAGAAGTCACACGGACTAGCAAAAGTATTTGGTTCGATGGTTGGTATGTTGGGCGCATTAGTGTTCGCCTTTGTGAAAGGGCCAAGTTTGATCAATCATTCTAACAGCAAGACCATTCCAAACGAGGACGTTCCATCGACCAAAGATTCTGTAAAAGGATCCATCACCATGCTTGCGGCCAATACCTGCTGGTGTTTGTGGATTGTATTGCAGGTACGCCACTCACTCATTGTCACTAGTTGCGTACTAATTCTCGCATTCTGTATTTACTAATCATTGCTCCTTTGTTAATTTTCCTCAATATATAATTGGGTTATCACATCAATGTTCGCAATGAAGACAGTAATATTATATAATACTAGGTATTATCCGTTGCATGAATTTGAAGCTAATATAGTAAAATTTGTAATAATTTGTACCTACAATATATATATTTTTATCTCATATTTTGTTTTTCAAAACACTTTTACTATATTGCATAAGATAGTCAAAGATTTTTTGACTTTTTTGACTTTCTTTTTTTTGTTTAAAAACAAAACAAAAAAAAACAAAAGATTCAACATACCGTTTCTATATATATTATAAGCTGGTTGAATTAGAAGAATTTTTTTAAAAAATTAAAATGATCAAGATATTAAAAGTTTATATGAGATTTTCACAATTTATGTGTAGAAAAACCAATGTAAAAGGTTTAGTTATATGTTAAGTTTGTTGAGTAAAGAACCAACAAGTATTATAAAACTTAGCAAAGAAACAGCGGCAAGTATCGTAGATCCAAGTCCTTAAGCTCTCAAAAACACCTCTGTAATTTATGCTTTTTTTTTTTTGGCTTTTTAACACTTGAAGCAAAGCTGAAAGAGCTTGTGTAACAAACAGTCCATTTGGTATTGATAATTTCCATTTAAAAAAAAACGAAAGAAAGATAAAAGCTTTGATCATTTTAATTTTAATTGAGGGAATATGAAACATATATATTGTCTTCCGAAAACAAAATTAGTGTAAATTATTGTAGAAATATATATTTAATAAAAAAACATTTGTCAAAAGTAAAATGATACATAACAACGTTTTAGAACTTGTGTTTAGAAGAAACTTTACTTTATAATAAAAGATAAGTTTTAATTTATTAAATAGTTACATTTGTAATGTTCTTCATGTTTTAAAATCATGGCAATATTATTACCATTTTATCAGTAATAGTCTTAATGATCATTTTTTCAAAAAATTACAGATGAAAAAATAGTAAAAGGTTGATTTATTTTAATTCATTTATCTTCTTAAAATAATAATTACTTTTTAAAGTGTTTTTAACAGATATCATATTATTATGTTATAATAACATATTATCTTCTAAATAATATTTGGGGAATGATGTTCTCAAATTTTCTTATATATTACTATGACATTCATTCTCATAAAAAAAAACTTTTAACATATTTTCAAACTAACTATAACATATAAAATATCATTTATATAAATTTACAATTTTAGAAAAACTCTGGAAATATTAACTAAATTTGGATTTATATTAAAGATAAATCATATATATCGCCACTAATATATATTTAAATTATATAATATAACTGTAAGTATATCTAAAACATACAAAACTAAGAACATATTGGTTGCTTTCAAAAAAAAAAAAAAAAAAAAAACATATTGGTCAAAAATTAAAAATTTTGTGAATAGCTAATCTTTTGGTTGAGTCATTGACGCCCGCTTTCTAAATTTTTCATCCTTGACCTACACGACAAAAAAAGTCACTTTTATTTATTAGTACCTAATTGGGCCTCCACCAGGGTATGAAAAAAGACTAGTCGTCCACGCTTTCATAATTGTTGGTAATGGACTTATGAATATTGTCCGGTTCAAAGTTCAAATATATATATATATATATATATTTTCCTGTTCGGTTTAGATAGTGCACAAATTTGTAGAGAAGCAACGTGATGCCCTAATAGTATGGGTACGTTTTTTTGTTTTCTTAGTCAATATAAGAAATTGTATGGTACGTAAACTCATTACTGAAAAAGTTAGATAGAGGATTCTTCGCTATCAATTTATCAAATGTAAGTCCACAGAGACTTACTACTCAAACGAACCTTTTTTTTTACGTTTATACTTTCATCATTGGATATATTTATTATAATTTAAAGAAAATAAATACATTCTTGGAGAACTTTGATTGATTACGTGTTGTTAATTAGAGCATGGTGATGAAGGAATACCCAGCGAAGTTGCGATTGGTAACACTTCAATGCATCTTCAGTTGTATACAAACCGCAGTTTGGGCAGTTGCAGTGAACAGAAGTCCATCAGCTTGGAAGATTGAATTTGGCTTACCACTTTTATCAATGGCTTATTGTGTAAGTTTACCAAATCTCATCTCTAATCCTTGATAATATATGAAACTCTTTTTTCTATCTATCAATTAAAATGATTAAAAAAATTAAACAGGGAATTATGGTAACTGGATTTACATATTGGTTACAAGTATGGGCTATAGAGAAGAAAGGACCAGTATTCACTGCACTCTACACTCCTTTAGCTCTAATAATTACATGCACCGTCTCATCTTTCCTTTTCAAGGAAACACTTTATCTTGGAAGGTTTGTGGTTTTTCTGAAGAATATTAATTATAGTATATCAACTTATATGTAGTCCATATCTGTCTTCGAAATTTGATGTTGAGATTGTGTTTGCTTGGACTGGAGCAGTGTTGGTGGAGCCTTTTTGTTGGTGTGTGGATTATACATTGGTCTGTGGGGTAAAACTAAAGAAGAGGAAATACGAAAATATAATGAAAAGCAAAGCCAACCAGAGGTTCAAGAAGAGATTATCATCGTCTAGTATTTCCCATGCCCTTTGTCTCAACTATCTTCATATCAATAATGTCCGCATTGCACCTGATGTAAATATGAATGTGGAGATTTTGTATTTAAAGTTCAGCGTTTTGTTTTTACTGCTTTTGGTGTAAAGAGTTCACTAAAAGCTATGAACACACAAGTTCAAATTATACGTGGGAAACTTAATACGCTCTTTTAGTACACAGTTTTTTTTTACTCCGAGGAAAAGAAGAAATCCATGTTGACTTCATAACATTCCTTGATATAAATACTTTACCAAATCTTTGGGAGAAAATAGATATATACTTAAGTCCATGGCTTTGCATAAAAAAAAAATGAAGTCCATGGCATCACATTCATCACTTTAACGTGAATTTTATACGCAAACTATTACGCATTTACCTGTTCGTCTCCAAGAATCCAACTTTTAGAACTCATTTATGATGATGTGGTTTTCATAACTTTTTTGGTGGAAACTTTTATCAGAATAATCGGATGTCTGTACGTAGTGTATTTATAGGTTAAAATAAGAATTTTTTTTCTTAAGAATAAATTTGAATAAAAATATAAGTTGATAATACAGATAACTCAGGAAATTATAAAAATTGTAAATTTAATGATTAAATCTAAGAAATTAGTAAATATTTCACGTTATAAGTTCCTATAAAAACTTGTCTAAATATTGGATAACTCATAATAATAAGATATAATCAATATAAGTAAATGAGAAGCATTTTTTGCCTCTGATTGAAAGTTGAATTTGAAATTACCATCATACCTTTAATGAATATGAAGTGATCCTTCGTTTTCCAGTCTTTCTGTAAATTATTAATTATTTGACCGGACAATATTTCTATTAAAGTGACAATATTTCCATTAAAAGGGATCTGATAATGATTGGGAGTTGTTTAAACTTTTTGTAGTGGAAAATATTTTGTTGTGATAATGATTTGCGGTTATCGTGTACACTATGGGAGGAGTATGCGAGTCATGTTTACGCGTAGGCCAAGTCTAATAGCGCATCTGTTGTTGTGTGTGTCATTAGGCTTGCGTGTATCAAAGAGTATCATAGTACGTTTTTAAAAACCTTTATGTTATGTATATATATGTTTGGTCTATTATCATTTGTTTACTTATCGCAAATAAGTTATTGTTTGATGTTTTATGTGACTCCAGGGGTAGTGTCTGTGTCCAATGTATTCGACTCAACGAAAATACTACTGAATCCCAACATTGTTTTGGTTGAGAATTTCTTAGATATATATACAATATTTTTAGTCGTTTTCTTTTGTTATCCATCATATTTCTGAACTTTATAAATCGATAATATATGTAGTGACTTGTTATCATTTTAGCGTAAATTAAAACTATTTATTGGTTTTATATTATGAAAACTATGGTTTCCTATAGATTGGTCGCTTTCATGTTAGAATTTGGGACATGATTTGATATTATTCATGTGTTTAATCAAAACTTTGATGCTCATTACTGAATAGAAAAGATGTGAAAATTCTCACGCCCGCACGAGCCGCGGGCCAGTCCCCTAGTGATATTGGATATAGAATGGTAAATTTAGAGAAGGGACATCTAATTAGATTTGATCTCTAGCTTGAGATTTGGCGGGTTGAGCCAAATTAGCCAAAGGCTAATTAAACCACGTAGATTTATTGATATATCGCCTCTAAGATCGTGAAGAAACTAACGCTTTCATATATTTATACCATTTTGGGCCAGAAGACTAATTCTATCAATTTGTTTATATTTTGGAGGGAGTATACTTTTCCATTTAATCAACTAGCCCTATCAATTTGTTTTTTTATGAATGATGATATATATATTTACAGATATATAATTTCATATTGTGCAATCAACAAAATCCCAGCATCATAAACCTTAATCCATGTTACGAAACTCCCTTCTTTGGGCTCAAGACTCTCTGTCTCAGTCTAAGGCTTTGCTTTTAACTGTTTCTGGAGCTTTCCTCCTTTTTCTTCTCCAAGTTTCTCATCTTTTCCAACCAGAACTTGCTTTCTTCTGCCTCAATTTCTTTGATCTCTTCTTGCATGATGGAAAAAGATCTTGATCAGGCTCTTAAACAACTTTCTCTAATTCATGAAGATGATGAAGAACCATTTGAACTACCTGATCTTTCTGAATTTAGCTCTTCCATGCGCAATCGGATGACTAAAACTGGAAGATCATTGAATTCCGACAATAAAAAATGTCAAGTCTGATTCTTGACATGCCCCGTAAATGGCAGAAGTATGATCGAGTCAGAGGAATAGCATTATCCCCTGATCGATTTCAATTCATATTCGAATTTGAGCACGATCTCCTTGATGTTCTGAACAAAGGTGCTCAGACCTATAATGATTGGTCTTTGGCTATAGAGCGATGGGTTGAAAATCCCCCTCCTGATTTCCTGCAATCTATTGCAATCTGGGTCCAAATTCGAAACATCCCGGTTAATCACTATACTATATCATCAATCACCAAGCTTGCAGACTTTGCTGGCTCTGTTTTGGATGTCGCGTTTGATCCTACCAAAACTCAGAACAGAGATTATGTTCGTCTGAAAGTTAAACTTGATGTCTCCAAGCCTTTAAGACGTTCTAAAGTTATTAAGCTTCCGGATGGTTCATCTACAACAATCCTTTACACTTATGAACGGATTCAAAAAAGATGCTTCGCTTGTCAAATGTTAACTCACTCTCAGGAGAAGTGTCCTTTCGTCAAAGCATATAAAGGCAAGTCCCCATCGTCGGGATCTTCCAATAGTCCTCTTCATCAGTCGGATCCTCTTTATGGTGTATTACAAAAGGATCAGTTAATTTCTCCAGCAAATCCAAATTCTCCTCGAATTGCTGATGATGTTCTTCAAGAGATGCGTCTGTATCTAGCTTCTGCAACTGCTTCTGAAAAAACCTTATTTGAAGAGCGGCTAAAATCGGTGATCAAATCAGTTCAGAAAAACCCGATGGAAGAACGTTCTCTGTTACAGCTTCAAGCTCCACCTTCTGTTACTCCTTTGGTGGATAAAGGCAAGGGTCTGACCTTTGATTTTTCTATCCAATCTGCTAGCCCGAAGGATCCCAAGACAAAGTTCATGAGCTCGGCATTTCCCTCCGTTAATCCATTTGATTTGGATCTCTTGCGTGCTCAAAAAGCTTCCTTAAAAGATGCTCAATTCATCTTTAATTTTAAGCCTTCTGCTCCAAGCTCTGCCCCCTTAGCTCTTGATGCGGGACCTTCTCAACCAGCAATCTACTAAACGTGCTACTCGACGGAGGTCTACTTTGACCAAGAATGCAACTTCTTCAGTCTCCTCTCAGTCTAAGAATAGGAAAACATCTTCTGCGTCCAAGACAGAGGACTCTTCTCGCTCCATAAAGTCCAAAACAAGCAGGAATGCTAGTTCACAGGTGGCTCCATCAGAGGAGCCACTGAAAGAATGATGCGTATTCTGAGTTGGAATTGCCAGAGTCTGGGTGGTCCTCGGAATCTGGTGATTCCCCGTCTCAATGAGTTGTGTGTTTCTCTAGCTCCGGAGATTATTTTTCTTATGGAAACACGGAAATGTCGGGATATTTTGGTGGATCTTAAGGTTTGACTGCGTTTTGATAATGTAATTACAGTTGATCCTTCAGGTTTTAGTGGCGGTTTGGCTCTCTTTTGGAAAAAAAATGTCAAGCTTGATGTAAACTTTGTTGACAAAAATATAATGGACTTTTTGGTGTACTCCGACAAGGGATGTTGGTTTTTATCTTGTGTCTATGGTGATCCTATTGCTAAATTCTGGCACATTATTTGGAAACGTCTTCTTCGTTTTAATACCTCTTGTTTTCTGAAGCCGTGGTGTATAATAGGAGATTTTAATGCCATTCTCCATAATGGAGAAAAGATTGGAGGTCTGTCTCGATCTGATAATTATTACAAGGATTTTGTTGATATGATCTCAGTTTGTGGTTTTGTGGAGCTTCCAAGTCGGGGCAACTCTTTTTCTTGGGCTGGAATGCGTCATTCACACTGGGTCCAATGCCGGTTAGATCGTTGATTTGTCAATCAAAAATGGTCTATTCTCTATCCTCTCGCCTCTGAGTTGTTCCTTGAGAAGTGAGGTTCAGATCATCGACCTGTTTTGGTCTCTACAGAACCCATTTCTAGTTAGGATAAAGGGCGATTTAGATTTGACAAGAAGTATCTTCTATATCAGGGATTTCATGATGCTGTGTCTTCAGCATGGAACTCATCCTTGGTGCTTTCTCGACCATCGGTTTTAACCTCTATCAAGTTATGCAGGAAAGCAATCAGCTCTTGGAACAAATCTGAAACTTTAAATTCTCGATCACTTATTATGGCACTTCAAACTGATCTTGAACTTGATGAGTCTTCTTCTTCTCCTTCCATCAGGCGTATAAATGCTATAAAACAGCATCTCCTTCGTGCTTATCATCTTGAAAATCTTCATTGGTTACAGAGATGTAGAGACAACTGGCTATGTTTGGGAGATAAGAATACATCTCTGTTTCATGCCTCTGTCAAGAGTGACCGTGCTCGCATTTATATTGAGTCTCTTCTTGATGATCATGGTTGTGAAATCCGTGATGAAACTGGTAAAGGTCGTGTTGCTGTAAAATATTTTGAAGACCTTTTCTCCTCTTCTTCTATGGCTCATGATTTTGACTTCTCTGGTTTTCCGAAGTTAGTCTCTGATAATATTAATGAAGCTCTTCTTCTTCCGGTCTCCTCTGACGAAATTAGACAAGCGGTGTTTTCTATTAAAGGTTCCAGCGCTCCTGGTGCTGACGGAATGTCCTCCTTCTTTTTCCAAAATTTTTGGCATCTTGTTGGTTCTCATGTTTGCTCGGAGGTTCAACATTTTTTCTCGACTGGTCTTCTTCCCTTGGAGTGGAATTTTACTCAGATTTGCCTTCTTCCTAAGGTTAATAATCCTCGTCTCATGTCTCATCTTCGTCCCATTAGCCTTTGTTCTGTCCTTTACAAGATAGTCTCCAAAATCTTGATGAAGCATCTACAACCATTCATGAGCTTATTGGTTTCTCCCCATCAGTCAGCCTTTGTGTCAAGCAGGGTTATTACTGATAATATCCTCATATCTCATGAGTTTTTCTCCAGTCTGCACTCTCACCCTTCAATCTCTCGATCATTCCTCATAGTGAAATCGGACATGTCAAAAGCTTTTGACATAGTGGATTGGAGATATTTAGAGTCCCTTTTGGCTGCTTTTGGGTTTCATCATCGCTGGATAACATGGGTTATGATTTGTGTCTCTTCTGTTTCCTATTCAGTTTTGCTTAATGGCAAGCCTCATGGTTTAATTTTTCCTAAAAGAGGGATTCGTCAAGGAGATCCTTTATCTCCTTTTCTTTTTTGCTCTATGCACAGAAGGATTTTCTTATCTTATTAATAAGGATGTATCCTCTTCAACTCTATCTGGAATTTAATTTTCTCCGGAGGGTCCTATGGTTTCTCATCTTCTGTTTGCAGACGACAGTCTCTTCATCTGCAAAGCTGATGCTGAAAACTGCAGAACATTGCATCAGATTCTCGACTATTATTGCAAAGCTTCAGATCAATGTATTAACCTTCAGAAGTCTTATATTATTTTTGGTTCTCGTGTCTCTCCTGCACTAAAAGAACAGCTTAAGGAAATTTTTGGTATCTCTCAAGAAGGTGGTCAAGGCTCTTATCTTGGCCTTCCTGAATGTTTTCGTAAGTCTAAGGTGGAGTTTTTTTTTCTTATATATCAGAGAAGCTTAATTCGAGAATGTCATCTTGGTATGCGAGATCACTCTCTATGAGTGGTAAAGCTGTACTTCTTCAATCTATAGCTATGGCTTTACCACTTCAGCCATGGGGAGTCTCGGAGTTGAGAAGAGAGAGAGAGATTAATCCACAGAGATCTTCGGCGAGGCTGGTCTGGTTCGCCGTAGAGGAAGGTGGTTATAAACGTTATCCCTTTATGAGTCATCTTAGCTTCGATATAGTTATTGCAAGACTCAACGATCGTGAGATTGATGTTATCATTCCAGAGAAGTGCGAGTCCTCCTCCTCCTGGAGAGTGAGGTGAGACTAAATGACTAGAGGTCATCCCCAAGGAGCTAAGTTTTTCTAGCACCACTTCATTCTTGTTTTTGTCTCCATGAGAAATATTACATCCAGTTTGAATTTTTTGTGCAGCTCATGGATGCGACGAACTGTTGTGGGATTCCCAAACCATAACAGTTCCAGCTCATAATAGCTAAGTAAGAGAGCTCAGCGGAATCTGAAAATCCGCTTCTCTTCTAACAATACTCGGGATAAGTTTTGGTGCTGAGGGTCCTGGGCTTTGTCCCGCTGTAGAGGCATGATCTGGCATTTTCTGGTGGCCGGTAACCCTTGTTATAGAGGTGGCTCTAGCGAGTCTTCTACTTGGGGAGAGGCGAATGGGGGCATTGCTTGATAGTGGTGAAAGTTGAATCTGTGTAACTTTCCTCTTTTTTGGAGCAGATTTGGCCGTGAGGGCTCTAACTTGTTGTTATTTGTTTGTAGGTGGTCGGCCTCGTCCTCTCTTTGCAGGAGGAGAGATGGAGACATTCCTGTGGTTTTCAGTTGCTATTGTCTCTTGATTTTGGCTCGTCGGGTCACTAATTGACTCCTGTGGGTTGGCCGCATTGACAAAAAATCTGGGATTTGTCGTTGCCTGAGATGCAGGGGCAGTCTGTAGTTGGTCCGGGGGGTGAGCCAAAGGTGGACCAGCGGCCTGAGAGAGATCGTCTCGTACCGGCTGAGAGCGTTGGGAAGCTGCTATGCTGCGGGCTCTTATCTGCATTAGACCCTGTGAGTCACTTTCTAGAACTCGTGCTCTTCTGGATGCACTCTCTATTGGGTCACCACACTGTATATACTGACGCGTAACTTCATGTAACTCTTCCATGATCTGATCTGTGATGTTGTCCATATTTTCATCATTTGTAACCAGGGTCCTACTCGGTCTTGGGGATTGACCTGTCGTATGGTCTCTAGGGACCTTATCTGTGAACGGATTGGTAGGGTTCCTCGGTGAGCTTGATTCTCTAAAGTTATCCTGGGAGAATGTTTTTTCTTTCCATTCGAGTCTTCCTCTTGATTTTGGAGGAGAGGAGGGCAAGGAATGGTCTCATTGGACAGCTTTTAATGGAAGGGCTCTTGAGCCACCAACTCTCCTAAATGGGTGTGAGTCCGTAGGTGAGTGGGTTCGGTGGTAGCGAGGGCGGCCCAGGTCGTGGCGGTCTCCTCTGGACTGGTGAGGCTTCGGTGGCGCTCTGGGAAGAGATTGTGTTGAAGGTAAATTTGCCTTTCGGTTTAAGACCGTATTAGTATAGCTTTTGTCTTGATTAACTTCTCTTTGCTTGGTTTCTGTGATGAGGGGGAGACTCTGATCTGTTGTGTGGAGATCCAGCTCGAGGGTGCGGTATGGAGGGGCATGATGAGGCGTCATGGGAAAGGAGGTGGCACACAGAACAGAAGCCTTCCAGTCTTTCATACTCAAGGTAAATGGTCCTTTCTTGGTTTCCGGGGAACTCTAGAATAGTCTCTTTGATAATGGGTTTTAGACCATTGATTAGGACTCGGATTCGGGCTTCCATAGAAGTAATAGAGTAGTCTTCTAGCGTTCCAAGTTCCATACCGATGTCTTTGATAAGCTGTTCTTGCCAATAGTGGAGAGGGATCCCTCGAATATTAATCCAAAAAGGGATTTCAGAGGGAAAGTCCGGTGAGATAACTGGTTCCCATTTTTGAATGATGAGCAATTACGAGAAGAAGAACTCGTATTTCGGTCAGCAAGCTGCGGAGGCCGAGAGAATTGCTGACGAGAGGTCTGCAGAAGCGATTCGTCCGAGGGATGAGTTTGAGGCTGCTAAAGCCGCCCATGCTGAGGAACTGGACTGTGTTAAGGTCGAGTTGCTCAGGGTGAGGGATGAATTGGAGAGAAAGATGCTGAAGGCCTTTGAGCTGGAGAGAGCATCCCTCGCAAAAAGTATCGTCGCAAAGGCGATAGTGCTAGGGCCTTGGTGAGCCATAACGAGGAGGCCAGAGAGGAGCTCATCCTATCAGAAACGGTGGTTTCCAACCTGGAGCTTTACGCTTTGTTCGAGTCAGGAGACAAACCCAAGATCGCAAAGTACAAGGACGAGTTGCTCGACGGGAGGTCGAGGTTTGCTGAGACGAAGGTGAACTTCGAGGGTATGATGAATACGCTCAAGAGTTACCTAGTTGCCTCTCCCCAAGCGCAGACGCTTAGTCCGATCTTTGGAGAGGACTCGATGCTGAAAGCTGCGAGCGAAGTCAGGGTCTCCAACCTTTCAGGATGAAATGAGGGTGATCTGGAATTTGAGGAGTTTGTTTCCCGTTTTGTCTTGGGAGATGATCGCGACTGAGACGTCTCTCTCCTGATGTTATGTACTGTCCTTGTTTAGCCATTGATTTTCTTGCATGTGTATGTATGTCCTTTGTGTGGGCTTTGTTTTCTGTCGGGCTTTGTCCCGATGGTTGTATCAGACTATATGCACTTAACTATTCCCTTTAATGCATGTTTTTCAAGCTGATTGTTTGCATGTTCATAAGGTTTCGAATGTCTGCTATAGTAGAGTAGAGTAGTTTGGGATTTCTTACTCTCTCGTATTTTCCTTAGCGTTGCTGAGAAGCATTGTGGCGTGTCTAAGCATTGATATTCCTTCAGCAGAGACTTATCTTGCTTTCATTTGACGAAGATATGTTTGCGTCTTTTGTATAGTGTCGATGAAGTTGTGCCAGTGCTGCTGGGAAGCGTTCTGACTGGGTTTACGATAGGCTAGTGTTCTAGGAACTAGGCTAGTGTTCTAGGAACTAGGCTAGAGATCTCCAACCCCTTTTAGAAATCCCCCGCTCAATTCGACCCAAAGTCAGTTCGCATTCATGCCGCAACCCCTGAAGTCGAAGTCACCCTCGAATAATTGGCGCCCACCGTGGGGCCGGAGATTCTCCGCACGAAGTAACTCGATGATGTCTGGAACAGCGTCTGCAAAATTGCTCGCCTACGGACTGCGACCAAACCCCTGATCACTACCCCTCCATTGCTGATAGTCCTTAGGCCCTCGTCTCCGCTCCCTCCAAGGTCACCGACGTACAGACCAACACGGACACCATCACCATCTAGGACGATCCCCCTACTTCGCCAACCTCGGTGCTCCCCTCGGCTGAGGATGTACTCTTCGATAGCCAAGTAGACCAGCTGCTTTCCACAGCCAGAGATGTCCCGGTAACCTTGATCCCCGAAGCCGCTCTCACAGCGAGCACCATCCAAACACGACCAGAAATGGCAGCAACAGTCCCTGTCGCTCAAACTGCGGAAGATACTATAAACGAGGATAACCATACCACTTTACCGCGACTTAAAGACATAGTCTCCGATACATCGGCAGATAAGGATATGCCAGCACTTCTACAGACCTTGCTGGAGCGGATCGATGAAATTTCCTAGGGGACCGACGTCTGTTTCCACGCCTTAACCACAGCACAAAATGCTTGCAGCGAGCGAACCGATGGTCTAATTCTCCAAACTCACAGCCCAGCGAGTGGATTCAGAAATAACCGCATGGTTACAGCAAAATATTTTGGCCGACTCTGCGACACCACAGACTGACCTGTCGATCCCCCAAAGAATGTGATGCTGGTTATTTCCAACTGTTCATCAAAAATCTAAGCGGCGCTGCACTGAGCTGGTTCTCTCGACTCGAAGCTAATTTGATTAACAGCTATAACCAACTCTCGACAGCTTTCCTCAAACATTATTCTATGTATATCGAAGAAGAGGATACCAAAGCCGACCTCTATGCACTATCTCAAGACCCAAAGGAAATTCTTCGCCCTTTTATTGGTTGATTCAGAGTGATCATCTCTCGCGTCAAAGTCTCCGATAAAATTGACTTCCTCACCCTTCAAAATGGTCTATGGCATGTATTGTCTCTACGGGACGACATGAAACTTAATCGGCCCCAGACACTTGAAGATGCCTTGCATCGCGCAACTTTGTTCGTCGAAATAGAGGAAGAAAAGGCAATCCTCTTGAAGCGGTACGCCCCACCCACTAACTAATGTTTGTCTTTGATTTCCGTGGTTTATTTTCTTTTGAATTTTCGTAGAAGTAAGGCAATTGTTAGCCAATTTCTGCTGTAGAATAGTTTTGTAGTAAATTGTATTTATTTCAAACACCCCTCGAAAGTCATAACTGACGGACAATATATAAGTCCCACTGCAGCCTTGTATAATTTTAACCTTGATGTTATAAAACTGACGAACCTTAAACAAAAGCAAAGCACTTTGTGCATTTAGAGAAATCCGAGATATCTTGTTCTAGTCTTATCACCGTCTCTTCCACAAGGCTGCGGGGCAACTCTCATTTCAGCTTCGACCAACGTTCGACCATCTCTTGTTTGATCGGAAAGTGCCATACAGCCAGCCGTTTGAACCCATCGATCACATCGTTTTCCATCGACCATCTCTACCGTATGGCCGGTGATAGTCTATCATCAACCACCGAGAAAACCTCCATTACGGGGTTTGTATTACTTTTTCTATAAAAGAAAAATTACAGAGACAAAATACAAGAAGAAACAATTGAGAAAAAGAGAGAAATCTAAAGAACAAGAATAACATTATAGTGAGAGAAAGCTTCGAGAAATCAACCGGAAAGGCACTTGAACGGTGGCTAGTGGTTGATTTCCGTCTGTGATCTCAATCCCGATACTTGTGTCCATTCTCAGTCAATCCTATCACAAATTCGTCAATAAAGAGACGAAGGTATGTATTCTGGTTTAACAATTCCACATATAATTTTTCTTACAGTCTTGGTTTATCTTATAATGCAGTGGATATATGGCTCCCGAATATGCATTATGGGGTCAACTAACAGAGAAAGAAGATGTGTACAGCTTCGGTATTGTGGAAATGAAAATTGTTAATGGAAAGAGTAATATGAAAAACAAAGAAAGTGATGATAACGTCTCAGTTATAAATTGGGTAACCGTCGAGCTTTTCTTTGTCGTTTGGCTCACTCAGTTTGCAATATATGCAGTTGCCTCTTTTGTGTTTTATTACTAAATATACAAGTTTTTTAAATCAAATCTCAGGTGACACTGCGACAAAATGGGAACATAATGGATATCATTGATCCAATCCTCCTAGAAAGTCATTTCAGTAGCAAAGAAGCACTAAGGATGATTAACGTTGGTCTCCTCTGCACAAACTCATCTCCTTCTTTAAGGCGATCAATATCAGAGGCTGTGCAAATGCTTGAGAGAGAGATCAAAATAAAACAGGTTTCGTCAGATCCTGGTTTATGTGTACACAACTTGAACATCTGAAATCTGAGGGACACTGATACAAGTAGTTTGGAATCCTCTGTTTATTGTAGTGATCTCTACCCATTATACATAGAATCCGCGACCTTAGATAATGTGGGAACCGAAATTCACCGGCATGTATTTTAGGAAATAGTAATGTGATGAACCGAGACTATTGGGAAGAAAGCGAAAATAAAACAGAAATCAAAAATAGAAGAGAAAAAGATGAAAAGAAGTTTGTATTACTTTTTAGGAGTTTTCCGTACAGAGATTGTAAACGGAAATTTCCTAAGTACAAAAATCGGGATGTGGAATTCTCCCAAGAGAGTTAGTTATACATTGAGGTCTATATATTAAACGTTCTTAAGTCCGAACTAGTCATATTAACGATGTGGGACCTAATCCTCTTATGTTTTCCATCGACTTTGGAGAAGCTTTGAGAATCTTTGAGACTATTTTGAGAAATAGGCCCGGCCTGCAGTGATCCTCCTTGTCGGTTTGGCTGAATCCCGTCCTTTTTCTTTGGTTAAATGATTTCTTCGGTCTGACACTTCAGTTTGATTTAAGTTAATGCTTTATCGTTTTTCAATAAGTAAAATATTACATATTTCTCGTAAAACTGCAAGATGTTTACGGAAATATCGATAAGTTCTCAAAATGATACTTGAATATAAAGAGGGAGACGTGATCGGCTTGGGTAAGATAAGAAAATGATCATCGCCTTCGTAACAATATGGTGACCACCGGTTTGGGTGAACGATGTTCACCGGCAGGTTTGGGTGAACGATGTTCACCGGCCAGGGTCGTGATTGATACGACCAGCTTAGGATTCTCGAGATTGACTGATCATTCCAGGAAGTTCCCTTCCATCGGTCCAGGTGAATGCGTTCAGCATGTGCAATGATCGTTCCATCGCGTCGGGTCAAATGTGCATTGGCTTGGGGATGGATCAATCTCGGTTCATCAGCTCGGATACTTCGCCGAAGATCGACGATCATCGGTTTGAGGACACGATCGTCGCATCGGGAGCACATACATTCATCGGCTCGTTACTTAGGATGATACGATCAGGATGCATGGGTAAGGAACACATTGTGTCGTTCTAGAGAACGTCTCGATGCGCCAGCTTGGGAGAGGAAGCAAGGCAGATGGCATCCTGCAGGTCACCGGCTCGGAAATGGAAGAGAGCATCACCTCGGGCGCATCGATGCTCACTGGCTCTGGTATGCAAGGACATATGCCGGTTTGAATGCGTTGGCTCAGGTCAAGGCGAGGAATGCAGAAATGTCCCTTGATTGGCTCGGGTCTTAGAGTGATGGACTGATTTAAGCAATATTCCGAAGAATTGCAAGTTTTATCGGTTTTTGCAACAATATCGACAAAGTAATTTTATCATAAATTATTTTCTCGTTGATCGATCATATTTTTTTTTCTTGCACCAAAAATATCTAAATACGAAAACTTTTTTGTTATCTAAATATGTGAATCATTAATTTCGAAATTGTTGATTTTGACCCCAACAAACTCTATAGTAAATTTTCCTTCCTCGTAACGGTAATATCAATCGCTGTGTTAGTTACCATATCTCTTATGAGAGAAGAACGTTTTGTGAAGTTATATCATTAAAGATGTCTGAAAACACATGTATCTCTTTGAATTTTTGTTAAAATAGAATTCTATATTTTTGTGAAATACTAGTGCTCGCCAAAATCAAACTCTTTTTCTACCCACTTTGGTTGAACATATTAGCATTTTAGAAAATCATATCATCTCCTATTTACTGTCATCATCAAATATCTTACATTACACCAGAGATCATCTCTCACAATAAGTGTGACATCACAAAAACGAAAAAGTAATGTTCCCAACTCTTAACCTTAAGTGTCAAGGCCATTTGGATCATGTTTTACCTCATTCTAATTTCTAAGTTATGCTAGAGAAGGAGATGAGAAATAGAATGTATGTAAATAATAATTAAACTAAAAAACCCGATACATGAAGAGTTATGCCTATTTTCTGGTTAAAGAAAATGCATATGATAAAAGAAGTAAAAAGATTTAAGACTACATTTTTGTGGCCCATGTATCAAAGAAGTGATACTCAAAGTATCCTAGAGATTTATGAGTACATTTTTGTGGCTTATATATCAAAGAGTTATTTACATTCACACATACTTATATGACAATTAATTACACCTAGACACACTTTCAATCTTAGACACACTTTCTTTAGGTGAGAAGTCACAATTACCCTTTTATAAAATTTCAAACCATCTTTATTTCTCTTTTATTATTTTTTTTTTCTTTTGTTTTCTTGTCAAAGTTTTGAATATGGAACACTTCTTAAATCTCCAATTCCGATCTCTTTCCTTCTTCTTCTCCTAGCTTTGGTATTCATCCACCAGGAATTCGTTTAGTATTCATCCATTCTATTTCTAATTTAAATTTGATATTGATATCAAATCCTCTCTTTTTCCCTCTAAATTTCTTTTGGATCGAATAGGGATAACAATAAAAAAAAATAAGGAACTCCAATTGCATGTTTCTTGTAAGATCAAACTCCTATTTTCAGAACTCTTCTTTATTGTTTTTATTAGTGCCCATAAAATGTTTGATGGTTGGTCTCTCAAATTATATAACTTTTTTAGAATACAATGAATAAATAGAATAGAAGAGAGAGAAAATTAGTTAAATAAAGAAAAAAGAAATGTAAACTATTAAAACTCACCTAACAAAAAAATGACAGATAAAAGGATAATTTCGTCCAAAAAACTACTGATATCAGCACAAAGTGTCTCACAAATAAAAAGTGCATTTTGTGTAAGTTTCTGCCTCAAAAGTGTCCGAGAGTGTGAAGCTCTCTATACCAAAGAAGTGAAACAAAAATCATTAATCCAAAAATGATCATTAAGGATAGAAAATATATTTTTTCGAAAACTTCTTAAACTATCCCATTTTCCCACTCTATATCAAGAAGATGGGAAAATACAGAGAGAAAACTAACGGCGAAGCCCTGCCAAAACTAAATAAGCAGCCACCACAGCCACCTAGAAGTAAGAATTAAGGCAGTTCTGACCCATTTTGGAGGAGGAAAGGAACAGATAAGCAAATCATATCATATATAAGTGAAAATTTCAGGGTATATTCTCTATTTTCAGATCCAGCTATAGGTGAAAGCTGATCACCATTTAGAGTTGTGGTTTAAAAGTTACGGTTGTTTTTTAAGAAAACTCTATGGAAGTCAAATTTGCGAATAGTCATCTTTGAGGGTATTTTTCTCTCGATCCAGAAAGAGTCAGGAAGTGATCTAGATATCATTGGAAATCTCTCCCTCTCAAATAGCCAGACCATCTTCCCAAACTCAATCCAAGGTATAATCTGGTTGGTATTATCATTTCTTTATACAGCCACGAATCTGGCCAGGTCTGATTTCTGAAAACCCCAGATCTTGATTCCTTAATCTGTAAACTGAGTTCTGAAAGATTATTATCCTATTGAAGTTTGGATCATCAACTCTTTTGGACGATTCTTCTGCATTACAACTTCAGACAAAAGGCAACAGAGAGGCGGAACTTATAACTTATAGATTACAAGTTGTATTAGGCTTTACTGTTAATGTGTTTGATTGAGATTAATTGATGATTAACTAAAATGAACAATGAATACTTGTATTTTTGATTGGTGTTAGGTTAGGCATATTAGAGGGCTTGATGGGTCCCAGCCAATAGACATTGCAGACCATGGATGGATTGCTTCTTGGTCTTCACAAAGGACGCTTCACGAATTGGGTCCATTGTTGGACTGCACACAGAGGAAGTGTGATGTGATCCCAAGAATCAATACCAAACCGGCCAACCCAGTTCCAACCATTGAGTATGGAATCAAGAAGCTTTGAGAGGAAAGCATGAAGCTGCGTGTGGGAACCGAAATTCACCTCAATGTATTTGTGGAAAGTTGTTAATGCGAGGATGCGAGAATCTTAGGAGAGAAAACGAAAGTAAGAGAATGATCGAGAAAAAGGAAACTAGGGCAAGAATGAGAAAGGAAAACAAGAAATCAAAAAGTGAAGTATTGCTGATTTTATTGCTAAATCTCGTATGAGTTCTGAATTGTGTTTACAAGAGTAAAAATCGATTTATATCTATACTAGACAACTTTAGGTAATAAACAACCAAAGTCTCGATGTGGGACTTGCGTCTTTTCCTTTTTCCCACCGTCTTTCCATAAAATCCTAGAGAATCTTCGGTAGGTTGGTTTAGGTTTTAGGTTGGTCTTTCCACCAGCTCGGCCCAACTTTCATCCTTCGTGATGCAAATCCACAGACCAAATTAAGTCAAGAAGCCCCCGTCAAGACCATTCCAACCAAGCGGTCAAGGCCAATGACACGATCAGGTGTAAAGACACTTCAAGAGAACTTCAATGAAGCCGTGGCAAACCTGATCGCTGATAAAGAGGTTGATGACCTGACCGAAAGATTAACTCAGATGAGTATTTACAAGGTCAAGAAACATAGCCGGACCGAGAAGAAAGACTATCGGGACATAGGCAAATTCTATCGAGACCCGATCAGCGACCATCGGGACGCGGGCAGTGACTATCGGGATGCGGACGACGACTATCGGGATGCGACTAACGTTCATCGGGACGCGAGGGCAGTCTATCGGAACACAGACAGGGATCACCGAGACGCGGGAGATCAACATCGAGACGTGAATACCAAGTCTCGAAACGCGGGTAATCCTCATCGCGACGCGGGAAGTTCAAACACCGATCCAGACCATTCTCGGGACGCGGCAACCAACCATCGAGACGCGACTGGACCAAACATTGGACCAATTTCGGACCGAATCACGGTAACAGAAAACATTGCGCCACACGAGTCAAACATTGGGCCAACTACCGAGCCAACCTAAGTCCCTCTTCCCGGCCAGATTCATCCAATCTCCACCCGATCATCACACCACGGTAAGTCAGGTAAATTCTTCCTTTTTGAATTATTTGACCGACTAATCACGCACCATTTCCTTTTTATTTTCTAAGGCATTGTTAGCCGTTGTTATTTCAATTCATAGGGTAAGGCATAATGTTCGCCAATTTCATAGCTTACGTCTTAAATTGTAATATGTTTCAAAGACCCCACGAATGGCATAGCTGATGGACAATATATAAGTCCCACTGCAGCCTTGTATTTTTTTTACACCTCTTGATAATAAAAACTCGAACTTTCTTCCATAAGAAAAGTCTTAAAACACTTTGTGCCTTAGAGAAATCCTGGATTTCTCATTGTCTTGTCACGGTCCTTCTCATCGGATCGTGTGGCGACCAACACTACCACCTTCGCTCGTACCAACCATCAGCAGATCAACCGGAGAGTGCCGTACGACCAACCGACTGATCCCATCGTACCATCTGACGAATTCATCGACCGTTTCTATAGGCTAACCCACAGGAGCCATACGGCCGGCGATAGTCTCTATCACCCACACGCAAATCTCTGTTTTGGAGTTTGCATTATCTGGTATCAGAGCTCCAAAAGCTCCTTCTCAGCTGTTTTCTTTTCCGATTCTTCATTTAGTCTTCATACTTATTTAAAAAAAAATTGATACTTCTCTTTTGTTTTGTTTCAGGAATCACTCACCACCGGAGAAGATCACACCAACCCCCGCACCGTTTATCACTTCCGATCAAATCTGATAAACTCTTTCCCTTATATTCTTTTTTTACTGTCGTCTGCATTTCGTTTTTCAATTAAAAACAAAATAGTTTCCTTATTTAAATTCCGCGTGCAATCAGTCTTTCAATTCCAAAAAATTAGTCTAATTAATTTTCTGTCAATCACGTTTGAATTTTCTCTGCATATCTCTTTCATTACTTTCGGTATTATTAAACATATTATAAACTCACATCATCTTTGTTTCTAATGTCAGGAGATAATATGAATGACAACAACACTCGTGAGCAATTTGCTCAAATCAGGGCAGCCATTAAGGGACTGACCAACCGCATAGTTCAAGTTTAAAATCGACAGAACAATGAAGCTGACTATTCAGACGACGATAGCCGAGCTTCCCAGAGATGCGGTAACAATGGCCCGGAAGCGCATCGGGACGACCATGATGACCCCGATCATGACTGGGGCAACGATAGGCGACACGACCTGGCTAATGCACGACATCACGGGCAACCCCGCAATGACCATGAGCGACCATGACGAGCCGATGACGACGATCCCCGGCACGGTAGCAGAGACCTTAAGCTTGCACCTCCAACGTTCGCGGGCAAGATCAATCTAGAAGCTTACCTCGATTGGGAGCGACGGATGGATTATATATTCGAGTACTATGACTACTCTGATCAACGCAAGGTCTCTCTAGCAGCTGCTCAACTCACTGACAATGCTCTGGCATGGTGGGACCGAGACGTAGCTGACCGACGATGGCGTAGGCTTCCCCAAATCCTCACGTGGGAAGATATGGGTTTTCATCTCCGCCAGCGGTACGTGCCAGCCTACTACCACCGAGCCGTGCAGAAGAAGTTTCGAAAACTCTCCCAAGGATATAAGACAGTTAAAGAGTATTTCGAGGAGTTTGACACCATAAAGAACCAGCTAGAAGTGTCTGACTCACAGGAGACACTCATGGCTGACGGCCTTCAGGACCGCATAGCCCGAGAAGTGGAGCGACAGCCCTACAGCGACCTAGATTTGCTTCTCCATCTCGCCGTGCAAGCTGAACAACACATCAAAAGCAAGACAACATCTCTCAACCGTTCAAAGCCAAATTGGACTCCACCAGCACGCACCTTCGACAAGGGAAAAACCATAGAGCTTCTTTCAAGGAAGCCAGCCCCAGAGACCAATAAACTGACCAAGCCCGGCTCTAGCACCACTCCGGCCACACGGGCTCGAGACATTACATGCTTTTAAGTGCCAAGGTAAAGGTCATTACGCCAGATAATGTCCCAACCAACGGGCAATGATTCTATGGGACGAAGGTGAGATCGAATCATGTGATGAGGCTGAGGGAACCACGGAGGAAACCGACGATGAAATTGTCGACTATCCGGATTTAGGGGAAATTCTGGTCACACGGTGGTCAGTCAGTGCACTATTTTAACCGGAGACCATTCAGTGAGAGAACATCTTCCACTCCCAGTGCACCGTGCAGTCCAAGGTCTGCAGCCTGATCATCGATGGAGGATCTTGCACCAACGTCGCCAGCAAGTATCTGGTTGACAAGCTCGATCTAAAAAAGACTAAGCATCCTCGTCCGTACCGGTTGAAATGGTTGGATCACAAGGTGGAGCTACGGATCAGTGAACAGGTCATTGTTCCATTCAGCATCGGCAAGTGTGCCGACCAGGTGACCTGTGACGTGGTACCAATGCAAGGAGGGCACATTCTTTTGGGACGACCCTGGCAGTTCGACAAAGAAAGTTTGCACAAAGGCCGGACCAACTACTACAGCTTCGACCACGACAACAAGAAGCACAACTTAGCACCATTGTCTCCTCACGAAGTCCACGAGTTGCAAAAAGCCATGGATAAAGGGGCCAAGGCCGAAAAGCTAAGTAAACCAACCTGTTCGTTTTACCTTGCAAAGTTATAAAATCATTAGAAATGAACAAACAGGTATTGCTCATGATCTTTAAAGAAGGGTATCTTGCAGGGACAGAGGCAACAGACCATCCCGAGGAGATCAAGACACTGCTGGGTCAATTCAAGGCGTTTTCCCGGAGGAGATACCAGCTGGTCTTCCACCCATCCGCGGGATTGAACACCAGATTGATTTAGTGCCCGGTGTGCCTCTTCCAAACCGACCTGCATACAGAGTCAATCCCGAAGAAGCTAAGGAGCTTGAGAAACAAGGGCAAGAACTCATTAGACAATGATATGTCCGAGAAAGCTTAAGTCCTTGTGCTGTACCGGTCATTCTGGTTCCAAAGAATGATGGGACTTGGAGGATGTGCGTGGACTGCCGAGCAATCAACAACATCACAGTCAAATACCGCCATCTAATTCTCCGGCTGGACGATATGCTTGATGAGTTAAGTGGTGCTACCATCTTCTCTAAAATTGATCTTAAAAGTGTATATCATCATGTTATGATGAAAGAAGGAGACGAATGGAAGACTGCCTTCAAAACTAAGAGAGGTCTATATGAACGGCTAGTCATGCCCTTTGGCCTGACCAATGCACCCAGCACGTTCATGAGGCTGATAAACCATGTTCTGAGAGCATTTATCTGTAAGTTTGTTGTTGTGTACTTTGATGACATCTTAGTATATAGCACATGCTTGAAAGATCATTTGATTCATTTAGAACAAGTCCTTGAAACCTTGCGTTTGGAAAAATTATATGCCAACCTTAAGAAATGCGTATTCTACACTGATCAATTGGTCTTTTTAGGATTTGTTGTAAGTGCACAGGGTTTGAAGGTTGACCAAGAAAAGATCAAAGCCATTCAAGAGTGGCCAACACCTACCTCCATCAGACATGTCAGAAGCTTTCATGGATTAGCTAGTTTCTACCGGCGGTTCGTAAAGGATTTCAGCACCATTGCCGCACCATTGACCGCAGTTATAAAAAAAGACTTGGCATTTTCATGGGGACCAAACCAGGAAGCAGCGTTCAACAAACTCATGGACAGCCTCACCAATGCACTGGTTCTTGTTTTGCCTAACTTTGATAAAATGTTTGAGGTTGAATGTGATGATTCAGGAACAAGGATTGGAGCCGTACTGACCCAAGGAGGAAAGCCAGTGGCCTACTTCAGTGAAAAGCTTTATGGGGCAGCCTTAAACAACCCGACATATGACAAGGAGCTATATGCCTAGGTGAGATGTCTAGAGACGTGGTAACACTATTTGCTCAGCAAGGAATTCATCATTCACACGGACCACGAGACGCTCAGATACCTCAAAGGGCAGAACAATCTTAAGAAGAGGCATGCAAGATGGCTTGAGTTCGTAGAAACCTTCCCATACATCATCAAGTACAAGAAAGGGAACGAGAACCCGGTGGCTATACCTTATCCAGAAGATATGCCTTAATATCAAACATGGAAGCAAGGATCATGGGATTCAACCATCTGCAGGATTCTTATGTCAACGACCCGGAGCTAGGAGAAATCTTCTCACAATGCAACCGAGGAGCCATTGGACCATACTACAAGCACAAGGGATTTTTGTTCAAAGACAAAAATCTGTGCATCCCACAAAGTTCCATGCGGGAACTAATCATGGCCAAGCGCACGGTGGAAGACTGATGAGACATTTTGGCATGGAAAAAACCAAGAACATCTTGGCCGAACATTTCTTTTGGCCGCACCAAAAACGAAATGTTGTAGGTCTCCCAAGCATCCGGAGGAAGGATTCCACTTTCGTGGTGGTAGACCGTTTCAGCAAAATGGCCCATTTCATACCATGCAGCAAGACCAACGACGCTACCCAGGTGGCCGACCTCTTCTTTCGGGAAGTAGTGAGACTATACGGCCTGCCACATACCATTGGGTCCGACCGAGATCAAAAATTCTTGGGCCATTTCTGGAGGACCTTTTGGAAAACGTTTGGAACTAAACTATTGTTCTCTACCTCATGCCACCCACAGACGGACGGACAGACATAGGTCACCAACCGAACGCTCGCGACCCGTTTAAGGGCCGCGGTCGGTAACAATCTCTCTAACTGGCTCGAATGCATTCCTTTAGTAGAATTTGCTTATAACCAAGTAAAGCACTCGGCTCGAATGCATTCCTTTAGGGGTCCTTTCGAGATTGTCTATGGTTTTAAGCCGCAGACGCCTCTAAATATGGTGCATATCCACTTCCCCAGACTGAACAAGTGCACCAATCAGGCATAACCAAATCGGAGATGGTTAAAAAGCTATACCAGAAAGCAAAGGAGAGCATCGAGAAAAGGAATGAACGAACAAAGAAACTATCTGACAAACGCCGAAAGGAGCTGATCCTTAAGTCCGGCGACAAAGTCTGGATCCACATGCATCAAGATCATTTTCCAAAGGAGAGGCCGAACAAGTTATCCCCAAAAGGAACCGGACCATATGAAGTCGTCAAGAAGATCAACGACAATGCCTACAAGCTTGACCTGCGAGGTGAGTTCCAAATATCACCGGTCTTTAATGTTACTGACTTAGTTTTATATGATGCAGGAGAATCAGTTCTGAGGTCAGAACCTTCTCAAGAGGGAGAGGATGATGCAAATCCACAAACCAAATTAAGTCCAGTAGCCCCGTTCAAGACCATTCCAACTATGCGGTCGAGGCAATGACATGATCAGGTGCAAGGACACTTCAATAGAATTTCAATGAAGCCGTAGTAAAACTGATCACTGATAAAGAGGTTGATGACCTGACCAAAAGATTAACTCAGATGAGTATTTCTAAGGTCAAGAAACATAGCCGGACTGAGCAGAAAGACTATCGAGACGAAGGCAAATTCTATCGAGACGCAATCAGCGACCATCGGGACGCGGGCAGTGACAATTGGGACGACGGCTATTGGGGTGCGACTAAGGTTCATCGGGATGCGAGGGCAGTCTATCGGAACACAGACAGGGATCACCGGGACGCAGGAGATCAACGTTGAAACATGAATACCAAGTCCCGAGACGCGGGAAATCCTTATCGCGACGCAGGAAGTTCAAACACTAATCAAGACCATTCTCGGGATGCAGCAACCAATCATTAAGACGCGACTGGGCCTAATATTAGACCAATTTCAGACCGAGTCGCGGGAGCAGAAAACATCGGGCCACATGAGTCAAACATCAGGCCAACTACCGAGCCAACCCACCATCGGTCCACGACTACCCCGAGACGGGCAACCATCGTGCCTAAACCAACTTCCCTCGACCTAAACTTAATTTCTACCGGGCCAAACCAGTTTTCCACCGAGCAAAACGTTAAACCAGTAAAATTACTCGACCGACCAAATCATTCACATGATTTGGACCGACCAAGGGACGCGCACACTTCACACAGACTTTCCTTATTCATAATCACACGCGCACCAGCCTATGTCCCTTTTGCCGACCAGATTCATCCAATCTCCACCCGATCATCACGCTACAGTAAGTCAGGTAAATTCTTCCCTTTTGAATTATTTGACCGACTAATCACGCACCATTTCCTTTTTATTTTCTAAGGCATTGTTAGCCGTTGTTATTTGAATTTCATAGAGTAAGGCATAATGTTCGCCACTTTCATAGCTTAAGTCTTAAATTGTAATCCGTTTCAAAGACCCCACGAAGGGCATAACTGATGGACAATATAAAAGTCCCACTACAGCCTTGTATATTTTTACACCTCTTGATAATAAAAACTCGAACTTTCCTCCATAAGAAAAGTTTAAAAGCACTTTGTGCCTTAGAGAAATCCGGTATTTCTCATTGTCTTATGATTGTCCTTCTCAACGGATCGTGTGGCGACCAACACTACCACCCTTCGCTCGTACCGACCATCACCAGATCAACCGTAGAGTGCCGTACGGCCAATCGACTGATCCTATCGTACCATCTCACGAATGCATCGACCATTTCTATAGGCTAACCCGCAGGATCCGTACGGCCGGTGATAGTCTCCATCACCCACAAGAAAACCTTTGTTCCAGAGTTTGCATTACTTCGTCTTCCAGTTTAGCGGTTTCCTCTGTTTATTGAAACTTTTACGAAAACATCGATAAGTTCGTGGGAAGTTCCAGAAGACCAAGATCGAAGGAAGATTGGAAAAGATGCAAGATGTCGTCCAGCTCGGTATTCCTTGGTGACAGGAAATTCCTAGCTAGTCAGTCTTTCCACGATTATTCACCCAGCTCGGCATTTGGTGTTGAGGGGGAACTTCCAACGGCTCGATCAATGTGCTCAGCTCGGCAACTTGGAAGGAAGAGACGAGCTCAGCATTTTGGACACCATCCAGCTCCGCATTCTGCAAGGAGAAAATTACGAGCTTCCCATCCGTTGCTGTCCAACTCGGTGTTTTTGGCCCCAATGGGACAAGAGGAAGCAACCAGCTCGCCATTTTCTGGTAGACAACCAGCTCGGCATTTCTTACTGACTAAAATACCGAGCTGGACACCCTCAATGTCGAGCTGGAAACCCTCAATGCCGAGCTGACAGCATCCTGCTCGAAGAATTATGACTTTTCTTAGTTTTTCTTTGTCCGCTCGGAAAACAGGACGATCAGCTGGACATCCAGGAGGATGTAAGCCAGCTCGGCATTTCTGGATGGACAGAATGGCGAGCTGGTCAGCTCACTCCCAAATGCCGAGCTGACAGCATCCTGCTCGAAGAATCATGATTTTTATCGGTTTTTCGGATAAACCGCTTGGAAAATAGGACGATCAGCTGGGCATCCAGGAGGACGTAAGCCAGCTCGGAATTTATGGATGCACAGAATGACGAGCTGGTCAGCTCAGTCCCAAATGCCGAGCTGACAGCATCCTGCTCGAAGAATCGCGACTTTTATCAGTTTTTCAGACAAAGCGCTCAAAAATAGGTCGATCAGCTGGACAGTCAAGGGAATGTCGGCCAGCTCGGCATTTCTGGCTGGACAGAATGCCGAGCTGGTCAGCTCACCCTCAAAATTCCAAGCTGACAGCATTTTGCTCGACGGATCGTGACTTTTATCGGCTTTTCGGGAAAATGTCTCGAAAATTAGCTTTTCGTATCCTTTTCGCAAAGTTACCGATAAAATAGTTCGAGCAGGGGTATTTCCCGAATATGGATCTTCTTTTCCGAGAATGTTCAAACATGGAAGGTTATTTTGATATTCGAATATTTTAGTCGTTAATTCCGGAAGTGCGGGTTTTGACCCCAACAGTTTGCCCCCCAGCTCATCAGACTCATGTAGGACGAGGTAACTAAGGAGTGTAAATCGGGATTAAGGAGCTAAGATGTTTGGATCTCCGGCCTTCGCAAGGAATGAATCCACGATCTTTGTTCTTGCGATCAGAAAATGGGTTGCTGCTGAGATGCCCGAGTTAAGTGGAAGGTTAGTTTGGCCATGCGAAGAAGAGGGGATTCAGCCGTTGGTGAGTGGCAAGTAGACCCGATATTTTGTTCGGCGGAGATATTAAAATTTCGGCCGAGTTTTATGCTATGAGGGCTGCTGGAGCTTTAAGTGCCTAGTATGTGAGACGGGAATCGATTTGGGGATACGCTTATGATGTTGCCTCATTAAATACCTTCCACTAAGAAAACCCAAAGAGAGAAAACATAGTAGAGGAAAAGAGTGCAACGCGCGTTAATATCGGAACTGTATAGGTCTTTCAAGAAGTCTTCTAACTTAATTTCTCGAATGTCATTCGTAAGAGACCAGCAAGGAAGGCAAGGAATGCCTAGCTGGCTGAGCATGTGTTTAATGCCGAGCTGGCTGCAGAGGCAGGATGATGCCGAGCTGGCCAGCATGCATGAGTTTTTCTAAGTCTTTCGAGTGAAAAAATGCCTAGCTGACTGCGTGTGTGCATGGAGCCGCTAGCTGTATGATGCTGAGCTGACTGACAAGGGAGTGCCGAGCTGATTTCCATGCACGGAATCTTACGGAAACTGTTCCTGTTAAGCAAGTTTTCCGTAGAAAGCTTTCCGATAAACTGTTTTGTTCAAGTTTTTTCAGAAATTTTTGGACGGAACTGACCAGGAAACAAAGAATGTCGAACTTGCTGGCGTTGTATGATGCCGAGCTGGGCATTGCTCTTCGTGGGGAGGTTGGATCAGGAGGTGTTGGGAATGCCGAGCTGGTTTCAAGCCGAGCTGGATAGAGCCCTTCTGATCGGACCGTGCATCCTAACGCTGAACTGGATGCTCGTATCGGTTTTTCCTAAGAACTGTTCGAGTTTACGTTTTTTGAAAGCTCTCGAGGAACACCGAGCTGTTATGAGTGCTGTAGGGGACTTTTCCCTGTTTCGTCCTCTTTTCGTTATAAACAGTGTTTTCGTGTACTGTTCATGTCCTGATCGATACTGTTCACGAGTCCCTTTCTCATTCTCTATAAAATGGAGGCTCCCCCTACCTTCATTCTCACAAGTTCCCATATTCTCTAAGGTAATCCTCTTCCATCTCTCTTCTTTCTCTCTCTAGTTAGATCCTCAAGAACGTCAAGAACACTTAGAACGCTTTTCACTTCGAACCAAAATGTCGTTTGATCCAGGTTATAGTGGGATAAAATTGGTCGTGTGATTTTGGGGGAAAATACGTCCGAGGAAGGTGGGGGCTCATCCGGTTTTTGTTATACGAACTCAATTCCAACATGGAATGCTTCGGTAGTTCGTATAAAACTCGAGGAACACGATGGATGCTATGTGATCCCGCGTGTTGCTGATCCATTTGTCCTCAAAGCTTGCGTTAAGAAGGAGGCTGAGTGTATGCTTCAGAAAGGGATCCAGGATGCTGGCGATCCTCCGAGGATGTTTAGGAAGGGAAAGTGTGGGAAGAAACTCGTAACCGACGGCCCAAGTTTATGTGGCGATAGTAATATAAGACACATTCGGTCGATTTTTCGGTTTCCGGAAGGGGTCGAGGTAGTTATGCCAGGTGCAGAGGACCGATGCGACAATCCTCCTCCGGGTTGTTTTACTGTTTACGAGTCATATTTTGACTCCTGCTTCCTTACCTTTCCCATCCCTACGTTAGTGCTGCAATTTCTTGCGGCTTATAACCTGGCGATGGGTCAGATAACCCCGAGGGGGTTGAAGAACCTGTTGGGCCTGATCATTTTGTGTTTAGAGCCCTTCTCTTTCTATTTGACTCTACGCCAATGATTTCACAGTTATTAGTGAACAGTAATGGAAAAGTTTCTTAATATTCATAAAAATAGGGGAAATAATTCACATGGATATATTAAGTCTCGCATTGGCTAGTTTAATGGTAGTTTTTACATTTTCCCTCTCTCTCGTAGTGTGGAGAAGAAGTGGACTCTAGAAGTACTCCTAATTGCAATAATATAACTCTATCAACATGTATCAATTGTTTTAGTTTTTTAGATCGGCCGGCTAATTTTTTAAGATTTTTTTTAGAAATGGGATTTATGTTTTGTTTTATAGACTCATTTTATATTTTTATATCAGGGTTTACACCGTTAAACATTCATGGGGTAACCTCTTCTCGAAATCACAAGAAGTTTCCATCGAATTCTGATTATTCATACAAAATGGATCAAACAAATAAAAGAAATTGAGAAAGTACATACATACATTTCATATTTTATTTCATTTATATTTACTTTAAATTCATAACGAAAAAGAGAGATATGGGAGGATTCCTTGATATTAGGATATTCCACTTGTATCCTTATATATTACAATAACCATAAAGGCTAGTATGGTAGAAAGAGACCAAAAGAAGGGCCCTTAGGATACTACTGAGTCTAATGCATTCCTTTAATACAAAACGATAAATTGATATCCTTTTTTTCATTGATACTCAAATTGTATTCAAATTAATTATTTTGACTAACCGTTTTTACGTAAATTATAAGCAAAAAAGCAGTAGGAACGAGAATGAAGAGTGCAGTAGCAATAAATGTAAGAATATTGACTTCGATAATTTAATCGTATATATTTTTTTTTCTTTGGAACATATCGGGATTTAATCCCATAGAGATGAGAAATCTTTAGCTTGTAAACTCACTCAGATGAATTAGATTTTGGTGTATCGAATGAAAGAAATATCATGAATAACAATATCGGAGCTGTAAAATTGATTCATTGTCAAGAATTTAATAGTATAACATAGGAAAATCTTTTATCCACACTGAACACATAATGAGATTTCTGATCCAATCAAAAATATTTATTTATGATTTTTTACCCGCTTTCATTTTTACAACCTAGTACTTTACTTTTTTTTGTACAATCATTTAATGAAATATCAAAAAAAAAAAAATTTCTACTTCGATTGTTTACAAAAAGAGTTTCTAAAGAATTTTAAATAAAAATAGAAATCAATTAGAGAAAATAATTAAAAAATTTTGCAAGGATCTATGATATTTTTGGAAAATAAAGGGAATGTGATAAGACTATTCCTGCTAAAAAAAAAACTAAAATATTCTAAAATTTTATCTATTTAAGTTTTCTTACGAGTTGTTTCTTCGCCATCGATTCTAATCGTTAAAAAAAGCATATTCATTAGGGAAGACTAATTTTATATTTATTTTTTAGATATCCTCTTTTCTTGGTTGGATTCGAATAATTTTCACTTCCTTGACTTCATAGAAACAAAAGTATATATAGGTACTCTTCGCAAATGTATTATACGCTATCCTATTTCATTTTCCTACACGAGTTTTAATTGATAAAAAGAAGAAACCCCGTACAGTATCTGGTTCTTGAAGTGTTGAATGATCTCAATAATTATAACTATACTAATTTAGATGTGGCTCTCTACTATCAATTGGTGCTATAGAAATACCATTTTCTTTTGCTTGATTATAACTATACTAATTTAGATGTGGCTCTCTACTATCAATTAGTGCTATAGAAATACCATTTTCTTTTGCTTGATGAAAAAATAAAATTAAAATAAAAAAAAGATAATGGAAACCATTTTGATCCCCTTGCCCAGAAACAAAAGGGGAGTTTATGTCTTTTTTTATTAATTACGTTGGGACTGACGAGGCTCGAACCGCAGCTTCCGCCTTGACAGGGAGGTGCTCTAACTAATTGAACTACAATCCCATGGAAATTAAGTGGGTAGCTTACATATTCCTTCCTATGAATTCATTTTAATAATTTTAATTGTAGATTCAAATTCGTGTTTTGTAACAAAGAAAGTCGCAAGTGATATTTTGATATCTATGTGGATATCACTTTCATGATAGCAAAGCAGATTGCATTATTATCAAATCGATTGATAACCTATTTTTTATTGTAATTTTAATTGTTCAAAAAAGGATTATTTTCTCGGCTCTGTTCATTAAAGTTTCTAGTTAAAGGATCCATATCGGGAAAAAATGAGCGAACAAAGACGATTATTGGTGCGACTGTCTCAGCTCTGTCCGAAGCGGTGTTTTCTCTCTCCGGAGAGCGGTTTTCGTCGGTTTCCGACGCTTTTTCAAGGAAGAATAACGGTAAAGCGGTTAATAACACTGTAGCGACCGACTGGATCCCCCTATTTATACCCTGCCCTGCCCTCTCGATTGGTCATGTTGACCGAAAGAAAGGTTTCGATTTTCCTCTGTTTATCTTGATCATGACTGAAAAATTACGCTCCAAAATGCAAGATATAACTCTTGGAATCGAAGATGCAGTGGTCAGCCTTCCCCTGGATCTCTGTCAAGAAGCAGTGGCAGAAAACCGGCTCGGTCTTATTGGCCGGCCAGTGAATCCTCGCAAACAGAATCTGCGAGCGATGTTGGCAACTTTGCCAAGGCTATGGGGTTACTCTGAAGATGTTGTGGGTCGTATCTTTCAAAATCAGAAAGTCCAGTTTCTGTTTAAGTCAGAGGAAGCAATGGCGTCGGTTCTTAGGCGTGGTCCTTGGTCCTTTAACGAATTGATGTGTGTTACAGTGCTGGTGTCCTTCTCTCTCTGACAACGATTTCAATCTCATTCCGTTTTGGGTTCAGATTAGGGGCATCCCTATTCAGTTTCTGACCCATAGAATGATTTCGTACATTGGTATTCAATTGGGCCATTTCCTTGAGACGGACTTTCAAGGCGAGGGGGCAATACATGTGGATTATGTGCGAGTTCGTTTACTTTGCGAGGTGGAGTCTCCTCTACGCTTTCAACGTGTGTTTCAATTCGGCTCTGAAACGGCTGTTCTCAAACTTCGATACGAAAAACTCAGAGGTTTCTGTAGTCTATGTGGTCTGATAACACATGAGATGAATGAATGCCCTCTCAATGAGAACAAGGATGAACCGGATGATGATGAAAATGATGAAGACGAAGGTGATGATTCCAATGATGAGTACCCTCCGAGTTTTACATCTCCACATCTTGAGAACCACACTCACTCATCTGCAGAGGCTCCTCGTGATTTGGAAGATGAGCCAGAGAAGCAAGGTTCAACGAAGAAGCGTAAGACTGAAGGCTCCTCCTCTCCTCCAGAAGCAGTGACGTTCCCAGTTGATGTACGACACACCTTTGTTACCGATGATCTTGAGGAGCAATTCCCTCGACGCAGGGTTCAAGCAGATATCAGAGAATCTCCCCCATTGGTTTCAGAAGATGCCTACACAGGGCTACGTACCTCCAGCAACAGGGGCTGATGACAGGCAACATCAACATCAAACAACAAACAGTGACGGCAAGGTGGGCCAGAATCCACCATGGTCAGAATGAATACAGACTTTTGGAACTGCCGGGGCTTTAAAGGGTCTCTGGTAGTTCGACGCCTTAAGGGAATAATTAAGAAATATTCCCTGGACTTACTCTTTCTGATCGAAACTAAGAGCCATGATAACGTTGTAAGGGATGTTGGGGCTGAACTAGGTTTCGATTATACTAAGTGTGTATCACCATTAGGAATTGGGGGAGGTTTAGCTATGTTTTGGAACAAGAACATAGATGTTGTATTTACCACAGTGGACGAACGTCTGTTCGATTGTCAGATTATCAATACAGATTTCTCCTTCTATTTGTCTTGTGTTTATGGCCATCCAATCCGTCAATTAAGACATATTTTATGGGAGAAACTTGAGAGGATTTCAACAACTCGTAAGGGTCCTTGGCTAATGTGTGGAGATTTTAATGAAGTTCTCAATGCAAATGAGAAACGTGGAGGACGTCCTCGTGAACCTTGGAGTTTAGTTAACTTTAGGAATATGGTTAACACTTGTACAGTACAAGATCTGCCTTTCACGGGGAACAATATGACTTGGATGGGGAAGAGAAGAGATCATAATGTTAAATGTTGGTTAGATCGCGCTATGGGAAATGATGTATGGAGGGCAACTTTTCCGGCTTCGCAAGTGCACTATTTGGAAATGATTGATTAGGATCATCGTCCACCAGTAATACAAATTCGGGGATCATCTGAATATGGAAAGAAATGTTTCCAATTTGACACACGTTGGTGTCAGAATACAGATCTGCGTGAAGTGGTTAAATTAGGTTGGAATGGTGATGATAGGAATCATCTTTCTATTCTGTGTTGTATTCGTCGTTGCAGGCATCATGTTGCAGAGTGGAAGACGCAAAATAATACAAATTCCTTTCGCCAAATTTAGTTGCTTATGAAGAAAATTGATGCAACTCATGGTGATGCTTCTATTACTTGCCAGGAAATTGCGATCATGAGAGCTGATCTTTCGAAAGCTTATAGAGAGGAGGAAGCTTTTTGGAAATTGAAAAGTAGGAATGATTGGCTGTGTTTAGGTGATAGAAACACCAGGTTTTATCATGCTGTTACACGAAATAGGTGGGCTCGAAACAAAATATTATCCATTAAGAATGCACGCAATCAATATATTAGTGGAAACAGAGGTATTGCACGAGAAGCAGAAACTTATTTCTCTGATCTCTTTCAGACTACAAACCCTGGGAATATTAATGAGATCTTGCAGCATGTTTACCCCGTTGTTTCTTCTGATACCAATGCTCTGCTTACTCAAGAGGTTACGTGTGAAGAGGTGAAGAGTGCTTTGTTCTCTATAGGACCTACACGTGCCCCAGGCCCTGATGGTTTTACAGCAAGTTTTTATCAAGAATATTGGGAGATAGTTGGTCCGGTAATCACAGTTGCAATTCAGGAGATACTCAGGTAGGATATTATGCCTCCTGAGCTAAATCATACCAATTTATGTCTCATTCCTAAGATCACCACCCCTGTTACTATGAAGGATTTTCGACCCATTGCTTTGTGCAATGTTGTCTACAAAATTATTTCTAAGGTATTGGTTCGACGTCTAAGGAAGGTTTTATCACAAGTGTTTGCAGAGAATCAAGCTGCTTTCAATCTAGGATGGCAAATCACAGATAACATTTTTCTTGCACATGAAGTTTTTCATTCACTCAAGATAAACCCTCGGTGCTGTAGAGAATACATGGCTGTTAAGACTGATATTAGTAAAGCCTATGATCGTATAGAGTGGCAGTTCCTTGAGGATGTTCTCAGACGGAAAGGCTTCTCACCAGTTTGGATCAACTGGATGATGATGTGTGTTACATCTGTGTCGTTCTCAGTGTTGGTGAATGGTAGTCCTTATGGTATTTTTAATGCAAGTCGAGGTTTAAGGCAGAGGGATCCCCTCTCACCTTACCTTTTCATTCTCTGCTCTGATGTTCTTAGCTCTTTACTGCATCGAGCTGAAGCACAGAAATCTATCCATCCCTTACGATTGAGCATTGGCGGCCCTCCTATCTCACACCTACTTTTTGCTGATGATTCTCTGTTTTTCCTCAAGGCAGATCAACAGAACTGCCTTAAACTACGAAAGATTTTTGATTCTTATCCGCAAGTATCGGGTCAGCTCATCAATTTTAACAAATCCACAATCACTTTTGGAGATAAAGTGTTTTATCATACACGTCAACATATTCAGCAGAGATTGCAAATACCAAACATATGTGGAGGTGGGAAGTATCTGGGGCTTCCAGAACAGTTTGGTCGTAATAGGACCAAGATTTTCCAGTACATAAAGGACAATTTTCTCGGAAAAATAAATGGCTGGCAAACAAGATATCTTACTACGGCTGGCAAGGAGACTCTGTTAAAATCAGTGGCCTATGCAATGCCGGTTTTCTCTATGAATGTGTTTCAGTTACCCTTGGAATTATGCTCAGATCTTGATAGCTTAATGTCTCGTTTCTGGTGGGGCTCTACAGCGACACAGAAGAAAATGTCATGGGTTGCGTGGAGGAAGATGGCTTTTTCAAAACAATCGGGTGGTCTTGGTTTTAGGGATTTGCATAAATTTAACCAATCTCTTTTAGCTAATCAAGTATGGAAGATTCACCAGTGTCCTACATGTCTCTTGTATCGGGTATTGCAAGCACGTTATTTCAGGAAGGCGACCTTTCTTAAGGCAGGACGTGCTACTCGTACATCATATGGTTGGCAATCACTTCTATTTGGGAGGGAATTAGTGTTGCGGGGTACTGTCTGTCATATTAATTCAGGACAACAGACGTCTCTATCTTACAATTGGTTACCTTGTAATCCCCCGCGACCACCTCAGCTTCTCCCTCGCACAAATCCAATGTTACCTGTCAGCAGTTTGCTCAATGTTCGAGAGAGGTGTTGGGATCATGAGACCCTCAATGATCGGATAGATGTCAATGACCACCATCTCATTCAGAAAATCTTTCTACCGCCTTCTAATGCCGGTGCTGATTCTATCTATTGGCTTTATACATCGAATGGTCAATACTCTGTTAAAACAGGTTATCACTTAGCTGTCTCTGAGTCACATGATGTTGGCAACTCACCACCTCTCGCTGAACATCCTGGATTAGCAAAAGCAATATGGTCTGCAACGATAGCTCCAAAGCTTCGCCATTTCCTATGGCGAGTATGTTCTCGAGCAATAGCGGTTAAAGAAAACTTGACTCATTGTGGTATCCACATTGATCCCACTTGTTCTCGGTGCTGTGGCGATGTGGAGTCTAGTGACCATGTTTTGTTTACATGCCCCTATGCTCAACAAGTTTGGCGTGTCTCAGGGTTGCCTCTTTTACATCTAGGTAATTCTATTCTATCTTTGGAGGACAAAGTCTTACAGATTCTGACTTTCAGTGGTGAGAGCAATGTTGCAATGGAGCATGGTTTACTGCCTATGTGGATCCTCTGGAGACTGTGGAAGTGTCGTAATGAATTAGAATACAACAAAAAATGCATTGACCCTGTTGTACTGCTAGAGCGCGCTATTTTAGATGTCAAAGAATGGATAGAGCATACATGGCTCTACATAGATAATGAAGGCTCCCATTCAGTGAGATCCTCAAATACCACTTCTTGGACCCGTCCACCTCGTGGTTGGGTTAAATGCAACTATGATGTTTCATAACGACCAGGGAATCAAGTGTCTGTTATGGGTTGGGTTTTACGTGATCATCACGGTACCTTTTTAGAAGGAGCTATGGGACAATTTGGCGGGCGACATATAGTGGAGGAAGCTGAAGGCTCTGATTTACACTGGGCAATGCAATGCTTCTGGGGTATGGGCTACAGATACGTTATTTTCGAAGGTGACAATTGGGTTCTCAATAACATTAACTCGTCGATGTTGAATCTGAAGCTGCTACACATTACGGACATGATTAAAGCATGGGCAACAAACTTCTCCCATGTCTCTTTCGTTTATAGGAATCGATCTGCAAATCAATGTGCTGATCTTTTAGCCAAAACAGCAATTTTTTCTAAATACCAGTGGTTGCTATTTCATTCTTATCCTAATTTCTTTTATACGATGATTAACCACGACAATTCTTAATAAACTTATTTAGCTGGCAAAAAAAAAAAGGATCCATATTGGATTCCTTAGCAAGATCAAGATCGGACTTTCTTATGGAAACAAAAAAGTAACTAGACACAAGAAATAAAGAAAACAGTAATATCGAAATATACACAGAAATTGGACCTTTTTCTTACCTCTTCTCTGTTATTTATGCCAAAAAAAGGTTATGAGAACAGCGAATTATTGGGCCGAGCTGGATTTGAACCAGGGTAGCCATATTGCCAACGAATTTATAGTCTGTCCCAAATAACCGCTCGGGCATTGACCCAGGAAGAATCTATTCTAACTTTATGGATAATCCATGAACAACTTCCTTTCGTAGTAGCCTAGCTACCCCCAAGGGAAGTCGAATCCCCACTGCCTCATTTAAAGAGAGATGTCCTGATCCACTAGAAAATGGGGGCATACTTGCTCAACTGCCATCATAGTATTATCATAGTATGAACAGTTTTTTAAAATTGTCAATATAATCAAATGTTATTACTAGCTTATAAGGTTTTTTATTTTTTCTATAGCATTATATATCATTTTTTATTTTACATTTGTATTCATATTCTAATCATAATTCTATAAAAATAAACCGATAGATTTTCTTTTTATGTTTATAGTGGAAATATTAAATAAAAAATAGTGTAGTATAGAATCTTTTAAAGAAGTGATCGGTCTAACAGAAAAAAAAGTGTTGTGAAACTAATGAGAATGAATGTATGAATTCGTGTGTATTATTACTTTGATGATGGGTTCTTTATATAATTATCAATACATAGGAGAAAATGAAACTTCATTTTCCTAATAATAAAAAGAAAGTACATAAAAGGTAATTTATAATACAATAAAGAATACTACTCCAAATACAAATAGGAAATAGAGTAAACCGGATTATAAAGATTCCAGACCGAATAGTGATGACAATCCACTCGGTTTACAACACTCCCCCATATCGTGAGATATGGCATTTCGGGACCAAGGACTTCTTCATCGTCCTTCTTAGGATCAAATGGATCTTTCTTTAGATCAAGTGATCTCACGACCATGGGGGTAGACAATGGGTGAGATTGGTCTATATTAAATCTCTTAAGTACCTTTTCTTTATATACCATTTGATGCACAAGGATTCCATTATTAATGTACTCAAGCTGTAATCCCAAACAGAATTTTGTTTTGCCTAGGTCTTTCATCTCGAATTCTTTCTTCAGATATTCGACTGTTTGGGTGATTTCTGCAGAGGTTCCTAGGATATTCAGGTCGTCAACATATACTGCTATGATTACGAACCCCTTAGAAAATTTCTTTATAAAGATACACGGACTGATGGGGTCGTTTTTATAGCCCTCTTTTACTAACTACTCGATTAGTCTATTATACTATATTCGACCTGATTGTTTCAATCCATAAAGAGGTTTATTCAACTTAATACAATGTTGTTCTCGAGAACTTCTCTTATCTTTGAGCTCAATATCCTCTGGGACTTTCATATATATATTTCACTATCCAGTGGAACATATAAGTATGCAGTCACTACGTTCATTAGCTGCAAATCCAATTTCTCTCTTATGGCCAGACTTATTAGGAATCGAAAAGTAATAGCATCCACCACAGGGAAGTATATCTCCTCATAATCTATTTCTGGTCTTTGTGAGAATCCTTGTGCAACAATCCCTGCTTTATATCTCACGATTTCATTATGTTCATTTCTTTTCCTCACAAAGAC
>OVBI01000922.1:0-46177 GCA_900406495.1 Sisymbrium altissimum
ATACATATATATATATATATATATATATATATATATATATATATATGTATGTATATGTATAATAATGTTGGCCCACGGTTTGTTCGGGTGACTAAAACATTACTTGTCCTATATTTTATACCCCCTGGATCGGCTGTGGAATCATACAAACACATTTCGATATATAACAGTAGCAGATCCACAAATCGATCGAAGAAAATATGTTGATAGAAATCAATACCAACTAAACCCCTCAGATTGGGAAATATATCTCAATTTCTGTGAAACATCAGTCAAAAGTGAAGCTTTATTATTAACAGAAATAAATCGGACAAGGGAAACTTGGCTTGGAAAGAGAGATGAGATGAAGATGGAAGAACATTCGAGATTGATGTTCTGGGAAAAAGAAAAAAAAGAAGAATTATCGAATGTGTGGGCATGATTGGTACACATCTTTCCTTTTCCACTATTTTCCCCCATGCTTATATTTAAATAAATGTTTGCGTCTAATTGTACAGGTGACTTCTCTTTTTCAGATGTTCTCCACTACTTTCTCAACCCTAAAATCTGTTAGATGATATGGGTGTTGTTGTTATGGCCGTCCATGTCCTAATAGGTATGAACCCTACCATCTTTAAAGAGCAATGATTATTTTATGTGACTTGGTTCCATAATAATGCGTAGAGATTTGTATTTGCCAACTTATATGAATCACTCAAAATCTTGATTTGACAGACGATTTCGTTATCTACAATATAAGTGGAAACTATGTCAAATCATATAAGTATTTACAAGCCGTTTTGGCCTTTTTTTTATTTCGAGTTGAAATATTGAATACTATTTTGCCATTCACGAAATACAAAGGGAGTCGAGATAATTGTGTCTTTCTTTAATTGATTTAAACGATTTAATGCGTTATTAGTGAAATTATAAACTCTGTAATTGAATTATTAGGCACCATTTAAATAAATAATATAACATAGGTCTTAAAAAAGAAAGACAATAATTATACAGAATCACATGTATTAAAAGGAGAAGATAATAACTGAATATTATTATTTTGTGAGATAAGAATGTTTTCGGCCTTCTGAATATTCAGAGCTTTTTAAAAAAGCTTTTGATTATGTCGTGTTCATATTTATCACGTGCTCTTAACTTTTAAAAAGAGAAATTTGAATAATCTAAATCGTTGTCGGATTCGTATATTCCTCTTTCGTTAGAATATAAATATTTACGTCTTGATAATTTCGTGGGGATATTTATTTTGTTGTACCAACTGTCAAGAAAAGGAAATTCCTATAGTGATAGCTTGCAATCTGTATATTCGATGATTATCGTTTTTGAGAAAAAAAAATTCGAGCATCACCTAACCCTAATATATTTACCCGTTTAAATACATATCATTCACTTCACGACTAAAACGGCTACTCTTCTTTGGCTTCTCTCTCTGCTCTTAGGGATTTATTTTTATTTTTGCATTGTTTTGTGCTTTTATTGCCTCGCTGATTGGCAACGTCTATCATAATGTTTTTTTATCTGGATACTAACTTAGCGATGTGTTCTGCTGAATATGGTTCTCTCAATCCAGCTAAGATATGATTGGAATCTAGCTCTTCTCTCTCAGGACGTGATGTAGAAGAGTTGTGGTTGTCCGAACGATGCTATAACACACCTTATGTTTTCATCGATGTTACTAACAAAAAGAGTACGCGATTCCACTACTTACGAGGTTTTGTTTTTGTTTTGTTCATGTGCATCTGTTAATTCTTTTCACAATAGGTTCTCCGTGTAGTTTTGTTTGGGACACTTGTCTGAGTTCTCCTGTTGTACGATGGCAAGGGTTTGCATGTAGAGGTGGATTGTAATTCTTTTGTATTTGTATTGTTTCGTTGCTAATGTGTACAATATTAATATTGGTTTTGGCTTGGTAAGGTATCGAAGAATCTCGTCGTGGATCTGCGTTTAAGATTCAGGAGGTTCATGCAGGAGGTTAACTGCTTTATCTTTGGTTCACTTGATTTGGATCTTTATTTGCTGTGACTCTGACCTGTTCTTCTGACGTGCAGATTTGAAAAGTCAAAGATTCGTTGGGATTTTAATAATAGGGTTTGGTTGTTTTGCAGTGAACTGTTAGATACGATAAGTGAGACCTTTTTCCAGTGCATTTTTTATCTATTGGTTTTTTATTGGCGGGTGAATGAGATATGTTAAGAGTAATCTTTTTTTCACTGTTAATGTTATCGTAGCCGGTGATTTAACCGTGCGTTCTGGTGAGACTTCTGATCATGTTGTTGCCGGTGGATCTGACAATGAGGATTATAGTAAATCTAATGATCGTAGTGAGACCGATTGCGATCAAACTGATTTAGAGAGTGTTGATGGTTTAAATGCTTTGCATGATGAGAATATACGTTGAAACCAATGTTGATACTGGTGCCGAAGAAGACGGCGAAGGTGAAGCTGGTTGGAGTAGTGATGATGGTTCTGAACGATAGCTTTGATGAAGATTCTTCTGATGATGAGGAGTGTAATGACACTGACATTGAGGAAGCAGGCGACAAGAGGTATGTCAATGGTGTTTGCTGAGGATATTGTATGGTTCCCACTCCGGTAGGTCGTGGTATTGTACTTGTTTTGTGACTCGTATATTCGTTAAGGTTTTGTATGTTTGGACACAAGAAACAGTCATCGGAAAAAGAACGATGAAGTTTATATTGGTTGATGATCAGGTACTGACATGTTTTATTCAGGTGAATTTTTTGGGGACATTGTTTAATTTCCGTCATTCGTGTTAGTTTACTTGTGTGTGTACGGTGCAGGGGGTTAAAATCCAGGCTTCTGTCGCAGATGGTATGCGTGGTTTATTTGAGGCGCGTGTTACCGTTAGCCCTTGGGTTGTGATAGGTGACTTCATTGTGATTCACCATCTTGGTTGTTTCAGGCCTATTCTCCATCACCATAAGATACTTTTTGTTTCAACGATAATCATGACTTACAGCCATTGGAATTGTAGTAGGTCTTTTTTGGTTTTGTAGACTACCGTAGTATTCTTGATCGTGCACATGATGATGATTATTTAGTCGGTTAGTAACAGTTTTTATTTATTATTACACGTATATGTCATGTGGTTTTGGTATTTTGTGAAAATTTGAAATGCTGTGATATTATCATGGCTTTGTCGTTAGATTTGATTGGTCGTATCTTTGGTGTTCGAGACTTTGAGTATTGGGAAGATTCCATCGAAAGTTCGAGTGGTCCTGCAACGTCTCATGAGTAAGATAACTCGGTGGTTGGCTGCAAATCAGTTGGCGCTGCTGCATACCAAGCAATTTCTTTTTGTTTGATGTACCTGTGGTCGTGGTCGCATGTAAATGATGTAACGATCTCGGGTGATTGTGTGTTTGAATATTTATTTTTGTCTAGGTGCAGTAGTAAGGAGCTTAATTGCGAGTTTTCTGGCGATATGGCAGGTGTGGCAATGGTGTGGTGTCGGTGTCGTTGTTTGTGCTATTAGATTGAAGGATTACGACTTCTACGGAGGTTTTTGTGTTTTTTTTAAGTAAGATATTTATTTTTTGTCCTCCTAATGTATCGCTGGCTTTTTGTAGGTAAAATCACGATTTCTTCTACTCACCACACCATGTTTAATCCAAATCCTTCTATACTGGAGATTGATGAGTTCGTCGATAAGTAGGTGTATAGTCTAATCTTTTTGCCTTCTTTTGTGGTGTTATGCGATCATTTTTTTTTCTTGTGTTGTTTGTAGTTTTCTGCGTAAAAAGTTGTGTTCGTCTCTTAGTCGCAAGAGGATTAGTGGGGACAAATAGATGAGGGCTCTCGGAGGTATCAGAACTAGGCAGGAAAATATTCCATTGATTTTCGTACTTTTGACTTTTTGGGTGTTGGCATAAGCGCTACATTCATTTTTATTGTTATGGCTATGTATACGAAGTATTGTTATGACTATTGATCCTGTTTTCGTGTTACGTAATAACAGATTATTTGGTTTTTTTAGTTATCCATGATTCAAATAATTTATAGTAAGATTATTTGGTTTTTTAATTATCCGTGATTAAAATTATTTATAGTATGTGTATTTTGTGCGATTTATTGTGATTTATTGTTGATGTTGTTCGTCTTACGTAACAATAATCTATTATGATGCATCTTCCAAATTATTTATCAAGTATTATTAATTGTCTCGCTGAAATAATCGACTATTACGATAATAGATTTATATGAATATGTCTTTCTTCGTTAAGTAGGTGTTTTTATATCCTTTAAAGAAAGTTAACGTGTTCCCATTCGTCAAGTGATCTCAGCTTTTAGATGTGTTGATCACGATTAAAACAGTGTTGTAGATAGTGTGATATTAACATCGATCAACATTGGTTTAGTCCTGCGGCCTCTTCATTTACTAAATGAAAAAAAAAATCTTTTATATGGAACACAGATAGGGAAGTATCGTGTTCAGCAATTTATTGCATTATGCTATAAGTATAACATGTTACATGTACTTTTTTTTTCTGATTACATACGTATCCGATGATGTTTTAGAGATGGTGATACTGATTCCATCCATGATTATGTCGTGCTGTACTTATTTTAAAAAGTGAGGATTCCATCATTAATCGCCGACTGCTGAAATTGTTCCTCCTTTATATAGTTGTTTAATAAATACGTGGAGATTTTTACGCCTTATTAAAAAGGGAAAAAGGGGCTCCGAATCTCGATAGATGGTAATCAGTTAAAAACGAAAAATATGGAAAGAAGTGTATTTAATAATCGCCATAAAAAGAAAAGATTACATACTGTGTAACCTAACACTAATATTATCAGCGCTTATACGAGGCAAGGAGTTCTGATTGCAATGTCTATTCCGAAGAGTCTCCGTGCTCGATGATCCTGACATGGTTGATGGGTATTTTGTATCTACGCTTCGGTTGAAAATGCTACATCGTTATATATGCTTAGACGGTCCCTATGGATCGTTTGAACTCATATTGTCTGATGAAGTGGTATTTTGTTTTGGTTCTAATGCCTGTTTATATTTGTTTTTGTCGGTGTGATTTGGTATTTATGATTCATATTTTTGGTAGGGTACTAAGATTCATGCTTCATTGGATATCGACTTTCCGACAGGGTTTGGTGCTTTTGTTGGTGATGGTGTCTGGATAATTTTGGCTTTTTTTATGTCGTTCCTGGCGTTGGATTGTTCGGACCTGTGTCTCATGCTTTATAGATCGATTTCACGGCAGAAACCTCTTTGCACAAAGACACCACGTGTGACCTTGGTAAGTTATTCTCTTTCGTTGAGTTTGAGACCGTTCTCAGTAGACATCACAACTCCGAGTTTGGTGTAGGTCAGTGTTTGCTGTTTATATATATTCGAAAAAATGGATATTATCATTTTGGTTTAGCTTATATATTTTTTTTTTATAGATTTGATCGGTAGAGTCATGAGCGTTGGTAATTACGTCGATAGTGAAAATCCATACGATGGCTATCTTGCTGGGGAGATGTATCTCGAATTGGAGAAACGGAGGTAGTTTTTTTTTTATACTCATTACTGAATCTAAAATTGTGTTTCTGTTTTGACTTTGTGACTATGTTTTGGATCTTTTAAAGGGGTGTCTCCTGTCATGTCGTCTATCTAGAGGTTATGGTCATGAGTTTTTCTGTGAATTATCGCTCTGTGGTGGTTATATTATCATATGTATCATTCGTTTTGGTAGAGTTGATACCTTCAAAGGTACGTATATGCACAAGAGTAATCCGGTATTTACTTGGTGTTGTTATTTATATTCACATATATATTTTGAGATATTTTAAGTATTGTTTTCAAACTGTAACTTTTGCATATTTTTTTTTGGTAAAAAATGAAAGGTCGCTGAATGGCGATGACTGCTTTCAACTGCATTCAGATTATGTTGGAGCCGAATTATCTAGTGGTCGATGAGTTGAGGACTGCCTTTAAGATGCGGGATGATGCATGATAGACTTTGTGTGAATTTGTTTTGGTTTTATTTTAATTAATGGGATTCTTTTGTTCTTTTTTAAAATATCTAAATGTTTTAAATTGAGATGGGTTTTACTACAAATGGGGTTTCTCAATGGAATTCATAAATTTATTTTATTGTTTGGAGTGGTGTGGTATAACTTTGACAACAATAAATGTTTAGCGTAAATTTCTTCTGGAACGTTTTGAATGTATAAAACAAAACGTAGTTGAAAAAAACGCAGAACATAAAAAAATTACGGATGTTTATAATGGGTTTATATAACAGATGACGCTCCTCTACTTATTCATTCTTTGTCAAGTAGAATTTGCACTATCGGTTGTATGAAGAGGTATGACAGAGTCGAGGTTTCTTTATTTGCCGTTAGATCTACAAAATTGCATTAACCGCCATGTTGGTGAGAGTTGTAGCAGAGATATTTTTGTTCTGAAGATATCGCTTTAGATATCGGCTATAATATTATATCTACAAAAGAAACTGGGACAACTGTGTCTTTCCGTAATCGTTTAAAACGATATAACCAAGTTTATAATTAGCGGTACGCTAAATTCATCTTTTATAAAAAACAATATCAAAGATAATTTTCTTTAGATTCAGATTATTCTATTATTTCCATTATTTTGATGGTTAGTATATTCGAGATTTACAAGTTTACTTTACGCGGGTACTTTTGCATCATGGGATATTATGAGAAAATTTAACAATATCGTCTATAATTTTTTATTTTTTATTTATATTTTGGAAAATTATTTCCATTATTTTAATGGTTGGTATTCAAGATTTACAAGTTTACTTTACGCGGGTGCTTTTGGATCTTGAGATATATTATTAAAGAAATTTAACAATATCGTCCATAGTTTTTATATTTGATATTTCGGAAAAGTCTTTTGGATCCTGAGATATATTATTAAGGAAATTTAACAATATCGTCCATAGTTTCATATTTTATATTTCGGAAAAGTCTTTTAGATCCTGAAATATATTATTGAGGAAATTTAAAAATATCATCTATAGTTTTCATATTTATATATTTCGGAAAAGTCTTTTGGATCCTGAGATATATTATTGAGAAATTTAACAATATCGCCTATAGTTTATTTTTTTTTTTCCAGAAAAGTAAAATTTAAATATTCATATATATCGTTTGTGCATATATATGCTTGTGCACCTTTTCGTATTTGTGTACCAAGCTATTCTTTGCCTGCATATTATGTCTTCAAATAACATTCTGCAATGTCGCTTTTCAAAAGGAAGGCAGCTCCCCCTGTTTATATCAGCGATCTTGATCCATCGTCGGATAATTTTAGGATAGACGTTGTTGTGCTCAAAACATAGGATGGTTTCAAAGGAAAGGGAGGATGTTCCCTTGAGATGGAACTGATGGATAAAAAGGTTAGTGTAAATAGGTTTACCCCTTCGAAACATGCGTTAAAATCATTTTCTTAATGCCATCCCCTCGTTCTTTAGGTTTTTGTTTTGATTTTGTTTTTTGATATTATTCTAGGGTAAAAGGATTCATGCAACTGTTGACAAGACTTTTGTCGGTCAGTTTAAAAAGGAACTGGTTGAGAATCATTATGTTTCCATTAACACTTTTAAGGTTGTAGGTTACAAAAGCGAATATCGGACGAGTACGTGCCCTTAAAAAATATTCTTTTATGGAACTACTGATGTCAAGCCGTGTCTCGATTATCCAACAGATGTGCCAGATAAGTTTTTAAAGAGTGTTGTCAATGTCTTATCCGATGATCTGGATAGAACCTACTTGATAGGTGAGTTTTGTGTTTGGTTTAAATGTTTATGCGTATGAATTATTTAAAATTTAATGCGTATTCTTCATTTCGTATGTAATGCGTCAAAACGTGTGTGTGGCTTATATAAAGAACGTATTGGCTCAGGGAAAGCATAGGTCAAGACTCACGATTTACATTAGAGATGCAAAGTATATATGCTACATGCTTTTTGTTCCAAGTGGGTTGGTAGGTTATATTTTTCCAACTGGGCGTATGCAACTTTCAATGTGTTTGATCAGCTGTCTCAGTCCTTTTCAAAAAAAAACTTCGGAGGAGCTGCATGAGGAGATTAGCAAATTTGTGTGATGCATACAAGATAATAGTGTTTTTATTAGTATCATGGTTTTTTTGGTCACCTTTTGTGCTTTTGGCTTATAGCATTTTCGTTTGCTGTCATTGTTACGTGGCAGAATCCTGCTGGTGTGCCTGAGGCTTTGACAAAACTGAAAGGAAAGGATATGCTTTTCAAGATTGTTGTGACGGAAGATCATGTTAACCGTACGATTACTTCGTTCACTGTCGAGAAACTCACTGAAGACGATATGGTTGATCGATATAGCGAGGAGTTTAATTGGCAGGTATCTGTTTAGTGTCTTTACCCATGAATCTATTGATATTGATGGTTTTTGGGATCATGCCGAGAAGTTTAATGTTTATGTGCGTGATTGTGTAGGCAACGATTGTTAATGTCACATCCGAAGATGAGTCGGAAGAATCACTGAAACCCCTGGATACTCCTCCTGATAAGAAGTATAGCATTGCTAACATCAATGATGTTGACATTAATCCCATATTTACTGCCACGGAGAGTCCCAAAAACGGTGTTTTAGAAGATGCCTTGGTTCCACCGTCGATGCCCACACCTACTAAGAGATCTGTAATGGTTGTCGATGGACTTGGAAACGGTAATTTTGTTGTTAAGAAGGGACGAAAGAAGGGTGGGGGCTCATAGATCAGTGATGCCGGTGACTCGAGGATGGGACAGTTGATTTAGAATTTTTAAAATATTGTTTCTTTTTCCAGATTGCTATACTCTTATTTTAATGCTGCCTTGGGTTTTTACTCCATTTTTCTGGTTTGGCTCAGTGTTACCTAATTTTTCAACACTTATTTGGATACATATTAGGTCTCCATAAGATTTTTTTAGTATTCGTTGTTGAGTCTCTACGATTCTCTAAGAGTTAGATGACCGTTTGATAATGTAGGGTTTTACATAAGTAGTTCTCTTTAATTTGTAATTAAAAAAATATTAAGAGAGAGAGATAAAGGATGGCTTCTAAAAAGAGAGATTTTGGAATCTCATTATACTTCCTTTTTGACATTGGTTTAATTCTTTTATTTCATCAAACTACAAAAAAAAAAAATTAAAATAATAATATAAAATTTTATAACAACCTGTTTTAAGTCTATGAGCGTTAAGAAAATACTAATTGTTTTATTGTTTTGTTTAGGTACGCGTTGTAATAAAGTATTGGCAAAATAGTATATAAACCTAGATGACATGTGTATATCTTATTACCAGATGATGTATATGTTCATATAATCAGGAGTGTGATGTGCATCACATATTTTTTGGACTTTTGTATTATCGACTAAAGATACGAATTTTAGGATGCCGAGTCCATGATTACCTTCATTTCTTAAAATATATATATTCGGTTGCAGAATATATTGCCAAGTACATTGCTTTTATCTGTAATATATCTTATGTTCACGTGTATATCCCCATTTAGATTTATTATTTACTCCCTGTATATAAATCATGCAAATTTGTAAACATGGTTATTTAGCTTTAGCGGTTATTCTAGAATGCTCGGGTTTTTCAGTTTATATATTAGAAAAGTTTGTAAACAAACATGGATTCAGTAAAATCCGTATCTACTTTATTGATACGTGTCTATGATCCGTGTATATCTCCTAATTGATTAGGTCTATATTTACCTAGGCTGTAGACGTGTTTATCTTCGTAGCCTATTGGACGTGTGTTCTCTCAACCCTAACGCTTGGTTAGTTCGTCATCTATCCATCTACGATTAATGCAATTGTCCATGTTGTTGTGTCTCTTTTACCTGTTTATTTTATCTGATGTTACATAGGGTCCTCTGCTTTTCGGCGAGCTATGAACATGGACATGTTACCTTTCCATCTCCCGCGCCAGCAATCTTATATTTATAGCGAGGAAAGCAATCCTTTGAGTTATACACCAATGAAGTTTTCTGCTTTGATGGAAACTAATAGAGCGTGTGCTGAGGCTAGAAATTTGCTGTAAATGGAATTTCTCTAAGTGCGTTTGGGAAGTAAAGACTAAGAAGTGTCGCCCATGTATCAAAGGCACTAGGATTAGGTCTATTCCCACAGTTCCAAAATCTGCCAGAGAGCTTTACTATTTGAGTCTTTTGCTGCATGTTGTTAGGCGGCGTGTTTCTTTCGAAGAAATTAGAACTGTTTTCGGTGTTGTCTATCCTTCTTTTGCGAGCGCATATTTAGCTGTTGGTTTGGTGTTCAAAATGTGTTAATTCAATAATCATCGTGTGTATTGGATTCAGCGCATATTGTAAGTATCTTTTTCTTAATATCAGTCGATATAATTTCATTATATCTCCCAAATTTTGTGAAATAATTTATGGTGGATATTTTTTGTTTTATTTAATGAATGACTCTATGTTTATATTGGTTATACTGTTTTTACTGTTTATTTGCTCTACTTTTTGACGTTGATGTGCCATTTTTGAACAATGCATGAGCCCAACAAAAAAAACAGCATGCACGTTTTCTTTATAATATCGAGGTATATCCTATCAATGAGATTTTCAATCGTTTGAAGATGGCCAGATAAAAGTCAACTGTTTTGTAATTCGAGTTTTATTCTATTTTACTCGGAAAAAAGGAAAAGAAAAGAATCATGCGATGAGAAAATATATGGTTAATGCAGCCTCCTTGCACTGACTTGGCGTTTCTGGTTTCTTCAAAGTATGAATGGTGAATAGAAGTCAAAGTGCTGAGAAAATGGATTGTCAAATTCTCTCGAAGAACTTACAATATTCGTATGTTTTTAGGTAATAGACAGGTATCCGTTGTGTGTATATAAAAACTTTCCATTATGATTTATCTTATTGATAATCCAAGCACAACCAATTGTCCAAACACTTTGTTTGCTATTTCTTACCATTCATTCAAATTCTAATCCAATTATCTGGTACTTGACTTTAGAGAACCAAAATCAAGCAATGGTTCCTACTTACTGGGTTGGTTTGTTTGAAAGTAGCATCGAAGAGCTCATGTGGAATGACATATACAACTTCAAAGTGAAAACCACGATTGGGGAACAGAGGACTACTAATCATACCTACAAGATCAAGTTTCTTTCAACTGTCGTTTGCTTTTGGATCCCGTCCATGAGTGATTCTTTGTTCATTAGCCCTACTATGTTCTCCAATATTATTCATCCCACAGTTGACAGAAGCATATTTATAGGTCCGTGTCTATGGCTTGCTGTTGCCGTACACATATACATGTATTTTGTGATTTAGATTGTAAGTTTTTAAGTTCATTGGGTCATAATTACTGATAGATGCAATTAGATATATGACTAAGTCGATGAGCTGAAGTGGATGGATACTTTTCTAGCAATAGGAAAGCCGTTCTGGAATTTGTTTTGGTCGATGAGATGTTTGTAGTGGTGTTTATGATGCCAGTATTGGATTTTCTTTTTTTCTTAATGGATATGATTAGTGATGTAGAGTATTCTGCGTTTCGAGTGGCTATGCAATGGAGTGTAATGCTTTGGGTAAACTCGCTGAAAAAATTAATCGTGATTGGTGTTCTCATCAGCGAAGTTTTTGTGTGGGCGTGTTGAGCTGGTGGGAGATTCACGATACTGGAGGTAACAAGTCGTCGCTAGCGGCAATTACTATTATAGTTATTGTGGTCAAAACCAGTATTTCCGGAATTAACAATTAAAATGTTCGAATGTCGGAAGAATCTTCCATATTTGGACATTTTCGGAAAAGAAAATCAATATTCACAAAATAACTTGGCTCGAACCATTTTGTCGATAATTTCGCGAAAAGAATACGAAAAGTTAATTTTCGATAGACTTTCCCGAAAAACCGACAGAAGTCGCGATTCTTCAAGTATAAGACATTCCGCTCGGCATTTAGGGGTTGATCAGCTCGGCATTATGCTAAATAAGAAATGCTGATCTGACTGCTTCCCTGACAGTGCCGAGCTGGTTGCTTCCTGCTGGCACCAAAATACCAAGCTGGACAGCAACAGACGGGAAGCTTGGCACCTTGCCCTTACAGGATGCCGAGATGGGTGATGCTGACCAGTTAGCTTGGCATTGTCTCTCCTCCAGAATGCCAAGCTGACCGCCTCCTTCTAACATGCCAAGCTGATTGCATTCAGCGAGCCATCGAAGGATCCCTCTCAACATCAAATGCCGAGCTGGATGCACAACGGGAGGAAGAGTGACCAACTCTGCATTTTCTATCACCAACGAATGCCGAGCTGGAAGAGTGACCAGTTCGCTCGAAGCAACAGCAAGTCCAGATACAATCTGCTTACGAACCGGAGGAGGTCGGGGAAGCATCGCTCGGACTGGCATAGGAGGCACAATGCCATCTTCCCTCTCAACAATAGACCCCTCCTCGTCAGGGAAGGTCACTTGCGGCTCGGGACCACCCGAAGTTCCTTCCGTATCATCAACATCCATCTCAGTCAAAGCGTGGATCATCAGCTCTTCAGCATGAGGAGAGGTACCTGAACACGCAGCTGGAGGAAGCAGAGATTTCCTCGCATTAGCCAATAATCTCTCACGAAACCCCATGATCCTCAAGAACGCTCAAGAACACTCAAGAACACGAGAACAACTTCTAGAGAGAGAAAGTAGAGAGAATGCAGAGCTCTTTCTAAAAAAACCAAGAATGAGAAGTTATGAGAAGTAAGAAAGGGTAGAAGCCTATTTATAGAACAGAAACATGGGTCCCGTTATATAAAAAGGAAACAAACAATTTCCTTATTCTAAAAAGAATTCCACAAACACTTAAGCTATTCCCGAAAGAATAAGGAATCGAAGAGGGGAGGCAAACAAGCCAAAACTGGCCAAGCTGGATGGTCAGCATGATTCCTGCCATCCAGCTCGGTACAAAATGCTGTCCAAAATCAGAATTCAGCACATGAATGCTCCTTCTTGCCATCCAGCTCGGTAGACTTGGTGGGCAAGGCATTTTTCATACGAAAACTCTCGGAAAAACTTATCTTGAACAGTTTCCCGTGAAAACTTTACCAAACTTCCAAAAAACTTATATTTAACAGTTTTCCAGAAAAACTTTATTAAAAAAATTCCGAAAAAACTTATCCCAAACAGTCTTTCAGAAAAACTTCTACGAAAAATCCGGAAACACTTAAGAGTTTTCAAAGGAAGTAGCTCACAAGCCAAAACTGGCCGAGCTGGACAGTCCGCATGCTGCCTACCGTCTAGCTCGGTAGAATATGCTGGCTAAAATCAGCATTCAGCATATGAATGCTCCTTCCTGCCTTCCAGCTCGGTAGACTTGGTGGGCAAGGTGTTTTTATACGAAAATTCTCGGAAAAACTTATCTTAAACAGTTTTCCGTGAAAACTTGATTAAATTCTGAAAAACTTATCTTGAACAGTTTTCTGGAAAAACTTTATTAAAATTCCGAAAAACTTATCCTAAACAGTCTTACGGAAAAAACTTTTACGAAAAATCTCCGGAAATACTTTTTCAAGGAGATAGCAAACAAGCCAAAACTGGCCGAGGTTGACGGTCAGCATGCTGCCTGCTGTTCAGGTCGGTAGGAAATGCTGTCCAAAACCAGCATTCAGCACATGAGCATGCCACTCTTACGCCCAGCTTGGTACATGAGATAATCTGGTTAGTTTCGTGGAAAAAATTCCGAAAACTTATCGTAAACAGTTTTTCGAAAGAATTAAATAATAAAAAAGAAATATATATAATAATTCTCTCTTTTTCCGAAAAAACTTCCGGAAACATTTAAGTTTTTCCGAAAAACCTAAGGAATCAAAGAAGAAGAGCATGGGAGCCAAAACTGGCCGACTTGGACGGTCAGCATGCTGCCTACCGTCCAGCTCGGTAGGAAATGCTGACCAAAGTCAGCATTTCAGCCCATGAACATCCATTCCTTGCTGCCAGCTCGATATTCATGGGTCACGAGTTGGTTTCGCGCGAAAAACTTATCCTTAACAGTTTTTCGGAAATCATTTTACGAAAACTTTCGAAAAACTTAGCATGAACAGTTTCTCGGAAAAAATTTACCAAAAAAATCGGACATGAACAGTGTTTCAGAAAAAATTTCCGCGAAAAAACTTAACTCAAACGGTTTTTGGGAAAAGACTTCTATGAGAAACTTAACCTAAACAGTTTTTCAGAAGAACCACTATAGAAAAACTTAACTTAAACTGTTTTTCTGAAAAATCTCTTTGGAAAAATCTTAAGTTGAACAGTTTTTCAGAAAGACAATTCCAAATCCTTATATGCGTTGTACTCTTTTCCTTTACTACGTTTTTTCCCATAGGGTTTTTCATAGTAAAAGGTTTTTAACGAGGCAACATCCCAAGCGTATCCTCACAACCGATCATCACTTCACATACAAGACACTTAAAACACACAGACAACATCTAGCTTTCCTACAGCAGACAGCTTGGTCTCATTTTCCATCTTGCGAACAGCTCAAGAAACGCTTCAGTCCAATCTCAGCTCGGTAGAAAAGCTCGCTCTGTCGCCAAGAAAGATCGTACGAACTTTCAAAAATCGCAGAATCGAAGTTCCCGAAATCTGGGGATCAGAACATTTTAGCTCCTTAATCCCGTACTATACTTCTTAATCGCTGCGTCAAGATCATGCTCGATATTGACGTGCTGGGGGGCTAAATGTTGGGGTCAAAACCCACATTTCTGGAATTAACGATTAAAATATTTGAATATCGAAAAAGAGTTTACATATTTATCTATGAATTCGGAGAAAGTTCATTTCGAACCATTATGTCGATAACATTGCAAAGAAAGTAAGGAAAACTGTCTTTCGAGAGTTTTTCCGAGTAATCGATGAACTCGCAATTCATCAAACACAGGATGATCGGGCTGGACGAAACAAGACAGCCAGCTCGGCATCAAGCCCTGCCAGTGATACCGCGCTGACTGACATCTTTCCATGACGTTGGGCTGATCATTCCATCTCTTGAACGATTCTTCCAATAAACCGACGAAAATTACAATTTTTCGAGTAAAAGGCAATCAACCCAGCTTGGAAAACAGCCAGCTCAGTATTTTGGTAGCCAATCCTGCCGAGCTAGTCAGCACACATTGTTTTGCTAAGCATTTGCCACAAAACGTCGACTTGATCAGCACAGAGCAGTCAGGTTATGTGTTCAATGATCAAGGTGTATCTTTCAAACCACAAGGCTTTTAAACATGAAACCACTTGGAAAATGTTCTCAAATCAACAATGGATCTCCCAGAAGAAGAATCAGATCAAACGGAGTTAATACAAGAAAGTTATGATATCCACAAGTTGGGAGTTGCAGTCCAGCTCGGTATGGAAGCTTGGAGCAGCTGGCTGGGTGTTTCCTTCACCAATCCTACCGACCTGGACGACATATGCCAGTCAGCTCGGTAAAATCCACCCTCCAGCACATCGAGCTGGACGCATCCCATGACTTATCGGAAGATCTCCTCTCATCATGTATACCGAGCTGGACGACACCATCGACCTGGAAGCAAGCCAGTTCAGCATCTCCTGCACCCAGGCTACTGAGCTAGACGGTCATCATGCTGACTGCTGTCCAGCTTGGTAGGAAATACTGACCGAGCTGGCTGACACTTATTGTTTCGTCTCGTTTCGCTTCATTCTTCGTCTTCAGGGTCTTCTCATAAATATACCGATGTTTTCGTAAGTTTCTCGAAACATCGCGATGTTTCGTCTNTGAGCTAGACGGTCATCATGCTGACTGCTGTCCAGCTTGGTAGGAAATACTGACCGAGCTGGCTGACACTTATTGTTTCGTCTCGTTTCGCTTCATTCTTCGTCTTCAGGGTCTTCTCATAAATATACCGATGTTTTCGTAAGTTTCTCGAAACATCGCGATGTTTCGTCTATTAAATTGGGCCGAACTGGAAAGATGGACCGACAAGGGCTGAAACCGACTTATGGAAGTTTCTAGAAGCTTCCTCGAAGAGTTATGGAAAAGTTATCGGAAAAAGGAAAAGACCTTTTGTCCCACATCGAAACTTAGGCTGTGTAGGACTTAGGTTGTATTAGTATAAATAGGGATCGATCCCTACCTCTTTTAACAGATTTAATACATTCAAAATATACTATTCATTCGAGATTTAGCAATAAAATCGTATTCTCATCTTTCTTTTTTTCTTATTCTTCACTTTTGCGGAAACTTACCAAAATCTTTCAAGAGGTTTCTCATTCCAGAACTTTTGGGACCTAATTATCAAATTAACTTTCCAAAAATACATTGTGTGAAATCTCGTTCCCAAAACCGAGCCGGTCAGAAGAAGAACTCACGAGGGAATATTATGAGGACAACCGTTCCACCACCCGAAACCGCAGAGATAACAGGAGCCGCAAGGAAGGTAATCCTTTTGCTAGACGCACTGATTGAACTGATGATGGACTAGGTGGTTTGAAACTTAAAATCCCTACGTTGAACGGTAAAAACAATCCTGATGCTTATCTAGAATGGGAAAGAAAGGTTGAACTTATCTTTGATTGCCAGAACTTTTCAGAAATTAAAAGGTTAGATTAGCAGCTGCTGAATTCACTGGCTATGCTATTAACTGGTATGATCAAGTGATGTTACTCAGGAGAAGAACATGTATAACGCCAATTTCCACATGGGAAGAACTGACCTCTTTGATACGGAAGAGATTTATACCAAATCACTATGGTTGTGAGCTAAAAGGTTGAATCAAGGAACCAGGAGCGTGGAAGAATACTTTCAAGAGATGGAGATCCTAATGATTAAGGCAGACATAGAAGCAACTATGGCCCGATTTGTGGGAGGACTCAATCGAGACCTTCAGAACCAGATGGAGCTTCAAGAGTATGAAAGCATTGAGGAAATGCTCCACAAAGCAATTATGCTGGAACAACAGTCCAAGAAGAGGGGATTTTCCAAACCAATACACGCGCCTCAGTCAAAACCAACATATCTAGACAAAGGTAAGTCACCAATTCCGAACACTTCTGATGTTAAAACTAACAATATTCCTTCCCGTTTTGACAAAGGCAAAGCCGTGGACAACACGAGTAGAGCTAGAGATATCAGGTGTTTCAAATGTCAAGGATTGCGACATTATGCGAATAAGTGTCCCAACCAGAAAGTGATGATCCTTCCAGACAATGGTGAAGTGGAATCGGAGGAAGAAAAGGTAGACACCGGACCAATCTTTGATGAAGAACCAGAAGAAGAAACCTTCAATTACCCGGCGACTGGTGACCCGACGGTCACTAAACGTTCAGCAAAGACAGAACAGACCAAACCGAGGGAGAACTTGTTTCACTCTCGTTGCTTTGTTAATAATAAAATCTGTTCTTTGATTATTGACGGTGGGAGCTGTACTAATGTTGTTAGCAATGTGCTTGTCAGGAAGCTTGATTTCGAAACTCGTCCGCATCCTAAACCATTCAAGTTTGGAGTGGTTGAATGAAGAACGTGAACTTTACATGAAAGAACAGGTCACAGTACCAATCACCATCGGTCGGTACATGGACGAGATTTCATGTGACGTCCTGCCGATGGATGCGAGTCACATCCTGCTGGGTCGTCTGTGGCAATACGATAAAAGGCCAATTCATGATGGATTTACCAACTGGCATTCTTTCGACCACCAAGTGAAGAAAATTACTCTGGTTCCCTTGTCTCCGGCCAAGGTCCATCTTGACCAAATCCAGCTAAAGAAGAGCTGTGATCTGGAGAAACAAAAAGAGGTTAACAAAAATAAGAAAACCAATCTTTTCATCAAGTCAAATCAGGTCAGAAAATCTCTGCTTTCCCATTTATGTTGCTTGTATGTAAAGAAAACCTGACCGCCACCTCTGACCAAGCACCGGAGCGTCCGAGTGATTTGCAAAGTTTGATACAGGAATTTCCAGATGTATTTCCAGAAGAAAATCCTAGTAGATTACCACCGATCAGAGGAATCGAGCACCAGACTGATCTGGTCCCGGGGGCTTCTCTGCCAAACAGTCCCACCTACCGGACCAATCCAGAAGAAACCAATGAACTACAAAGGCATATCAATGAACTCTTGGACAAAGGATACATCAGAGAAAGTCTAAGCCCATGTGCAGTACCGGTTCTCCTTGTTCCAAAGAATAAAGGCAGTTGGCGCATGTGTGTGGACTGCCGTGCTATCAACAACATCACTGTAAAGTACAACCATCCTATTCCTAGGCTTGATGATATGTTAGATGAGTTGCATGGGTCTGCTGTGTTTTCAAAAATTGATTTCAAAAGTGTTTATCACCACATCAGAATGAAAGAGGGTGACGAATGGAAAACCGCTTTTAAAACAAAACTAGGTTTGTATATGAATTGTAAGTGATGCCTTTTGGATTAACCAATGCCCCTAGTACTTTCATGCGTTTAATGAATCATGTCCTAAGATATCTTATTGGTCATTTTGTGGTAGTATACTATGATGATATTCTGATTTATGGCAGAAATCAGGATGACCACAAAGAGCATTTGAAATTGGTTTTGGAAGTTCTTAGGAAGGAAAGGCTGTTTGCCAATTTTTAAAAGTGTTCGTTTGGAACATATCACCTTGTCTTTTTAGGTTTTGTTGTTGGTGCAGATGTCTTGCGTGTGGATGAAGAAAAGGTCCGGGCCATCAAAGACTGGCCGAGTCCTAAAACCATCGGTGAAGTACGAAGCTTTCACGGCCTGGTTGGGTTCTATCGACGCTTCGTGAGTGACTTCAGTACAATCGCAGCCCCTCTAACCGAAGTCATCAAAAAGAGTGTAGGGTTTATGTGGGAAATGGAGCAAGAAGAAGCTTTTCAAACCTTGAAATGGAAGTTAACTCAAGCACCCTTACTTATGCTCCCTGATTTCTTGAAAACCATTGAAATAGAATGTGATGCGTCTGGTATTGTTATTGGTGCAGTGCTGATGTAAGAAGGAAAGCCCATTGCAAACTTTAGTGAAAAGCTGGGAGGAGCCACACTAAATTACCCAACCTATGACAAAAAGCTTTATGCTTTGGTACGTGCACTTCAGACAAGGCAACATTACCTCTGGCCAAAAGAATTTGTGATTCACACAGATTAAGAGTCTTTGAAACATCTCAAAGGACAACAAAAGCGGAACAAACGACATGCCAGGTGGGTGGAGTTTATTGAAACGTTTCCCTACGTTATCAAATATAAACAAGGTAAAGAAAATGTGGTAGCCGATGCTTTGTCACGAAGGTACACTCTTCTTTCCACCCTTGAAGTTAAATTACTTGGTTTTGAGTTCATGAAGGACTTACACGAAAAAGATCCTGATTTCAAAGAAGTATTTAAGAAATGTGTGAACAAGGCGTTTGAGAAATTTTATCAGGTCAATGGGTTCTTGTTTTATAACAACAGGTTGTGTGTTCCACAATGTTCTTTGCGTGAAAAATTTGTTAGGCAAGCACATGGTGGGGGACTAATGGGTCACTTTGGTGAAAGAAAAACTTATAAAGTTTTGCAGGACCATTTCTACTGGCCGGGGCTACCAAAGGACGTGGAAAGAATCTGTAGCCGGTGTGTGACTTGAAAGGAATCTAAGTCCACGGCCCAGCCGCATGGTAAGTATTCTCATCTACCAATTCCTGAGTATCCCTGGACTGATATATCAATGGATTTCGTTTTAGAATTGTGTAGGACAAGGACTGGCAAAGACTCAATTTTTGTGATTGTTGATTGGTTCTAAAAAAAGGCTCATTTTGTCCCTTGTGAAAAACTAGATGATGCCATGCATGTTCCTGACTTGATCTTTAGAGAAATAGTTAGACTTCATGGAATGCCTAGGACAATCGTTTCAGATAGAAATGCCAAATTCCTTAGTTTCTTTTGGAAAACCTTGTGGTCTAATTTAGGAACAAAGCTTTTGTTTTCTACTACTTACCATCCTCAGACTGATGGCCAGACCGAAGTTGTTAATCGATCCTTGTCTGCCTTGCTTAGGTCATTGGTAAAGAAAAATCTTAGAAGTTGGGAAGAATGTTTGCCACATGTTCAAGGCGGTAAAAAAGTTCAAGGCGGTAAAAAAGCTACACGATCAAGTACGATCCAACATCGAGAAGAAAACTAAGGCGTATGAGAAGTTTGCGAAAAAAAGCAGGCGTGATGAGTCCTATGAACCAGGAGATCTCGTATGGGTGCATCTACGAAAGGAAAGATTTTCCGAAGAAAGAAAATCCAAACTGATACCGAGGATTGATGGACCATTCCGGGTGATAAAGAGAAGGCACAAGAATGTGTATCAACTCGACATGAAAGGTAAGTATGATATTTCACCAAGTTTTAATATTACTTGATGGGAATCAGTACATATATCCGGACGGTGGTATGGTGAACAGCTCGGACGAGGAGGAGCAGTTTGAACCGGAGCATGAAGTTAGGAGCAAAAACGATGGGAAGACGATCAGAGAGCATAAGAGGAAAATTGCCTGAGAATATCTGGACGTTGCTAGAGAGAATCCGAACGTGCATCGAGAAGGATCGGACGAGTATCGGGTTGCATGGGACAACTATCGAGACGCGGGGAATTTTCATCGAGACGCGGGGAATTTTCATCGAGACGCGGAACGTACTGTCTATCGCTTTGACCCGGGATCAGATGGAGACAAGCTGGTCAGTACATCCCGAACAAAATACCGAGTATCGCAACCATCTGAGGTTCAGGAACGACGAATGCTGCGCGATAGAGTCGCGTCCCGTACTGCCGATGGATTGACCCAAGACATGTCTCGAGTCGCCAACATCTTTACCCGAGACGCGTCCCGAGAGCTGCATGCCTTTGCAGGATCTACACCCGATAGCGTTCTCGATACTTCGCCTGCCGACAGTACTCGAGTTGTTGCACTGTTCGGATCAATACCCAATAGAGACGCGTCCTGACCGATGACCGAGAGATTTGACTTCGATGGGATTTTGGAGTTTTCCTCCGGGACAAACTCCAAGATAAGACTCCTTCAGCTCAAGGAACAAGTCGGTCACGTCCTAACTTAAATGGCTCAAGTGGAACGTAATCTGCATCATAACTCGACCATGAGCATCATCCGGGTAACCGAGCCAACCACCTAGCCGAAAGGCGTGAGTAGCCAAGGGGTCATTTTGACCAAAACATATGGATTAAAGAGTCAGTCGCCGCGAGTTTAATTTAATCCTCATTTCTATTTCCTATGTCATAAATTCACCTGGAAACTCTATATGTATTCTTTTTCGTCGATGAGAAATAATAACAAACTTTTTTATCAAATTATTTTCTATCTTTAAGAAGTGATTTGTCTTGTTCTTTCTGAACAATTCCGGTTTCTGGTGCGTACAACCATCAACCTCCTTCTTGATTCTTTGGTGCGTACATCCATTAAGTCAAGATCCGGGATCATCAAAGTCAGTCGATAGACTTTGTGCGAAACCCTTCACTCCACATCTCCTTCAACACGGTGCTAGTATCCCACGTTGGAAGGATTATCCAGTACCGCTTAAAATTTGATCTCCAGGAGTGTGTCAACTGGTATCAGAGCAGATCTTAAGCTTCGTACTCTGTTCTTTCTTTTAAAATTCGTTTCATCTTTTTCTCTTCGAAATTTTCTGTTCTGTTTTATTTTAAAAAATCCGGGCCATCCATTACTTCCTTTGCAAGTCTATTTCAAAAAGAAAAAAGTGAAAAGCAAAAAAAAAGAGAAAAAAAAAAAGAGAAAAGTTTCCAAAGTTTTAGAAGTGGTGGAAGAGTAATCCTGCTCGCTGAGGAGAAATCCAGCATTTGGGTGGTTAAATCGGATTTCCTCTTCATTCTCTTCTGTATTTTCTTTACTCGGGGGTTTTTCGGTTCTGGTCCATTGGTTTGACTAAGTTTTGTTCTCCAAGAACTCTTTGAAATCACTTATTCCACCAACAACAAATCCGTGAGAAACACTAAGTGAGGAAACAAACACTTGAGATTTTTTTTACAAGTTTGTTAAGTGATTTTCAGGAAACCATGTCAAACGATAATAATAACCCGTGGGACACGGGAGAATAACCAAACACTAATGCTGTTTTGGTTGAAGCTTTGTTAGCACAGGTACAACAGATGATCAGAAAGGAGCATGAAACTCTTCATCTACGTCTTGATGAGCTAGAGAATTGTCATAAGTCTCGCTCACCCGCGAGAAGAAACCGGCATGAGTCCAGGAGACGGACCGTTGGCGGCCAGGCCGATGATTACTACAGCCGTGATGATTCTTCCCAAGACGGCCAAAGGAGAGCCGAGCCGATCAAAACAGAGGAAACATGGTGAGAAATTTTGATGATTTTTCTAACCTTAAAATGAAAATTCCTTCTTTCATGGCAGAAATGATCCGGATGCTTACTTGGAATGGGAAAAGAAGATTGAACTTGTCTTTGATTGCCAGAACTATTCTGAGTTCAACAAGGTAAGGATTGCTGCCACTGAATTTTATGATTATGCTATTAACTGGTGGGATCAGCTTGTGACAAGCAGGAGACGAAGTGATGAACCGCCGGTGGAAACTTGGACCGAACTAAAAAGGATTATGAGGAAGCGGTTCGTGCCAAACCATTATCACCATGATCTTCATCAGAAGTTAAGAAAGCATTATCAGGGTTCTAAAAGTGTTGAGGATTATTACCAAGAGATGGAAACCTTGCTGATCAAGGCAGATGTTTTAGAGGATAGGGAAGCCACCATGGTTCGATTTTTAGGTGGTCTGAACCGAGAGATTCAGGACAAGCTGGAGATGGAACACTGTGTTGAATTGGACGAGATGTTACACAAGGAAATTCTGGTGGAGCAACAGCTCAAGAGGAGGGGCAAGACCCGCACCACATACGGCACCACCAAATCCACACCAAACGCCTCGACCAGCCGAACCACCCCGATTGATAAAGATTAGTCCCTTTCTTGACCAAAAACTGATTTTAAAACTAATCCGGTTGTTCATGATTCTAAAGGAAAAGGAATAGCTGAGGGAACAAGGAGCCGGGATGTTAGGTGTTACAAGTGTCAAGGAAGAGGTCACTACGCCCATGAGTGTACCAACCGCCGGACCATGATCTTGTTGGACAATGGGGAGTATGAGACCGAAAGGGAAGATGTGGTATCAGATTCTTTGTCATCAGGTCATGAGGAAGGATTGGTTCAGAAACGACAAAGCGGTGAACTCTTGGTGACCCGGCGTGTCCTTAGTGTTCAACATAAAGAAGAAGAACAAATCCAGAGAGAAAATCTGTTTCACACACGCTGTCAAGTCCAAGGCATGGTATTTAGTGTTATTACTGATGGAGGTAGTTGCACTAATATTTTTAGTGATTCGTTGGTCAGGAAACTAGGTCTTGTGGTGAGAAAAAGGGACCGACCGTTTAAGCTACAATGGCTTAATGAAGACGGTGAGCTCAAGGTGGAAAGCAAGGTGATGATATCCTTTTCCATTGGACAGTACAAGGACAAGGTCCTATGCAACATTGTTCCCATGGAGGCCGGCCATATCCTGCTTGGAAGGCCGTGGGAGTTGGACAAAAAGGCTCTTCACGATGGCTACTCCAATCAATACTCATTCAACAACCGCCGGAAGAAAATTATCCTGGCACCCCTGACTCCACAAGAGGTCCACCGTGACCAACTAATGTTGAAAAAGAAATTGGAGGAAGGAAAGAAGTCGGTTGATGAATCAAACCCATCGACAAGTACTGGTCCATCAATGGCCAAGAAACAAAACTTCTTTGCTAAGGCAAACACCGTGGGTAAGGCATTTCATAACCACCAACCGATGCTTTTGTTTATTAACAAACATGTAGTTATAAACTTGCCTGACCAACCACCGGACCTTCCAAGTGAACTGAAAGAAATTTTGCAGGATTTTTTGTGAGAACGAGATTTCGCACAATGTATTTTCGGAAAGTAAATTTGATAACTATGTCCCAAAAGTTCTGGAATGAGAAACCTCTTAAAAGATTTTGGTAAATTTCCGCAAAAGTGAAGAATAAGAAAAAATGAAAGATGAGAATACGATTTTATTGCCAAATCTTGAATGAATAGTGTATTACAAATGTATTGAATGTCTTACAAGAGGTAGGGATCGATCTCTATTTATACTAAGACAACCTAAGCCCTAGAAAACCTAAGTTTCGATGTGGGACAAAAGGTCTTTTCTTATTTCCGATAACTTTTTCCATAAATCTTCGAGGAAGCTTCTAGAAACTTCCATAAGTCGGTTTTAGCCCTTGTCGGTCCATCTTTCCAGCTCAGCCCAATTCGATAGATGAAACATAGCGATGATTCGAGAAACTTACGAAAACATCGGTATGTTTACAAAAAAACCCTGAAGACAAAGAATGATGCGAAACGAGACGAAATAAGAAGTGTCAGCCAGTTCGGTCAGTATTTCCTACCGAGCTGGACAGCATTCAACATGCTGACCGTCCAGCTCGGTATCCTGGGTGCAGGAAATTCTGAACTGGCTTGCTTCCAGGTCGATGGTGTCGTCCAGCTCGGTATACAGGATGAGAGGAGATCTTCCGATAAGTCGTGGGATGCGTCCAGCTCAGTATGCTGGAGGGTGTCGACCAGCTCCGTAGCCAGGAGGGTGGATTTTACCGAGCTGACTGGCATATGTCGTCCAGTTCGGTAAGATTGGTGAAGGAAACACCCAGCCAGTTGCTCCAAGCTTCCGTACCGAGCTCGACTGCAACGCCCAACTTCTGTATGCATAACTTTCTCGTATGAATTCCGTTTGATCTGATTCTTCTTTTCAGAGATTCATAATTGAGTTGAGAACATTTTCCAAGTGGTTTCATATTCGAAAGACTTGTGGTTTGGAAGATACACCTAGATCATTGAACACATATCCTGATTGCTCTGTGCTGATCAGATCGACGCTTTGTGGCAAATTCTTGGAAAAACATGCATCCAGCTCATGTATGCTGACCAGCTCGGTAGGATTGGCTGTCAAAATACTGATCTGGCTGTCCTCAAAGCTTGGTTGATTGCCTTTCGATAGAGGTTCTTCTCAAAAACTATTTCAGTTAAGTTTCTCATAGAAGATCTTTCCGAAAAAACTGTTTAAGTTAATTTTTTCGCGGACATTTTTTTCGAAACACTGTTCATGTCCGAATTTTTTGGTAAATTTTTTCTGAGAAACTGTTCATGCTAAGTTTTTCGAAATTTTTCGTAAAAGGATTTCCGAAAAACTGTTAAGGATAAGTTTTTCGTAATTTTTTCGCGCGAAACCAACTCGTGACCCATGAATATCGATCTGGCAGCAAGGGATGGAAGTTCATGGGCTGAACTGCTGACTTTGGCCAGCATTTCCTACCGAGCTGGACGGTAGGCAGCATGCTGACCGTCCAACACGGCCAGTTTTGGCTCCCATGCTCTCCTTCTTTGATTCCTTAGGTTTTTCGGGAAAAACTTGAGTATTTCCGGAACTTTTTTCGGAAAAATATAGAGAATTATTATATACATATATATATATATATGTTTTTATATATATATATATATATATATTTTTTAATTTTTATTATTTAATTTTTTACGAAATTTTTCTGGAGATTTTTCGTAAAATTTTTTTTGAAAGACTGTTTAGGATAAATTTTTCGGAATTTTTAATAAAGTTTTACCGGAAAACTATTTCAGATAAGTTTTTAGGAAGTTTAGTAAAGGTTTTACGGAAAAATGTGCAAGATAAGTTTTTCTGAAAACTTTCGTATGAAAACACCTTCCCCACCAAGTCTACCGAGCTGGATGGCAGGAAGGAGCATTCATGTTCTGAGTGCTGCTTTTGGACAGTATCTTGTACCGACCTGGACGGCAGGCAGCACGCTGACCGTCCAGCTCGGCCAGTTTTGGCTTGTTGGCCTCCCCTCTTCGATTCATTATTCATTCGGGAAAAACTTAGGTGTTTCCGGAATTCTTTTTGAAATAAGGAAATCGTTTGTTTTCCTTTTTATATAACGGGACCACGTCTCTCTTCTATAAATAGGCTTCTATCCCTACTTACTTCTCATAACTTCTCATTCTTGGTTTTTTGAGAAAGAGCTATGCCTTCTCTCTACTTTCTCTTTATAGAAGTTGTTCTTGTGTTCTTGAGTGTTCTTGAGCGTTCTTGAGGATCATGAAGTTTCGTGAGATATTATTGGCTAATGCGAGGAAATCTATGCTTCCTCCTGCTGCGTCTTCAGGTACCTCTCCTCATGCAGAAGAGCCGATGATCCATGCTTTAACTGAGATGGATGTTGATGATACGGAAGGAACTTCGGGTGGTCCCGAGCCGCAAGTGACCTTCCCTGACGAGGAGGGGGCTATTGTTGCTGTGGATGTTGAGAGGGAAGATGGCATTGTGCCTCATGTGCCAGTCCGAGCGATGCTTCCCCCACCTCCTCCGGTTCGTAAGAAGATTGTATCTGGGCTTGCTGCTGCTTCGAGCGAACTGAACGACACTTGGAAGCCTCGGGGGACCAAGAGGAGCGCATCCCTTCCTAAGAAGGGCGGTGCTCGCAGTGGTCCTAGCGATGAGAAGTTGAAAAGTCCAGCTCAGCCAACTCCTCCTCCGGAGAAGAAGGGAAAAGTCCATAAGGTGATGATTGATGAGTCTAAGAATCTGTTTCGGAGCACAGTTCATTGCGTGGACCTTGTCTCGAAGATCAAGGATCCTGAAGACCGCCCCATCCGCTTTGAGACTTTGCATGCCCAGAAGGCATACTCTGACTTTGCTCAGTGCTCTATGAAGGTAAGAACTTTTTCCATTAGCTGATGGAGTGCCTGTATCTTTGCATGCTGATTATCCGTTTGTTTTCCGCAGCTCCTGTCCTTGTTTAACAAGGAAGTGCATGATTGCGAAGAGGAGATTTACAAGGTAGGACACAAGGAGGCTAATGCCAAACATGAGCAGGACCGTTTGCGGGAGAAGATGGACACCTTAACTCTCGAGTAGGAAGAGAAGATGATGATGCTTGGTAAGGAGGTGACTGATGCGAAGGAGGAGGCGAACGCCAATGTTCTTTGTGCCTCTCGTCTAGCCAGCTATAACGATGTGTTTTCAGCCCGAGTCAAGGGGTTGGAAGACAAGCTTGTGGAGTAGGACGCTGCCTTTAGGGCGAAGAACAAGAGAGCTTGGCGTGATGGGTACAAGGCAGCCGTGGACAAGAGTCGATCTCGTGAGGACCAGGCTCTAGCCTTAATCGATCGATTGGTTTCGAGTCGCGATTCCGAGTCTTGCTATGTGATGGGAGTGTGCAACTCTGTTGTGATTGAAATTTTTGACAGGAATGATCCCAAGGAGATAGCTGAGGAGCGTGAGAAGAACCAGAAACTGAAGGCAGACTTTACCGGCATTGAGGGCGTTGTAGATCATGTGATCGACGAGCTCTGAGGATGTCTTGCTCCTTCTTCCGGATCTTCAGCTTCGGCTTCTCGCTCCTGTGGAGATGTCTCCCTTGACAGCTCGGCCATGGAGGTTTGTGTCAAGGATTTCGCAGGGACCAACGTGGGTGTTGAAGGTCTTGCCGAAGTGGTTGTTGAGAAGATTGAGGAGGAGAGCCATGCATAGATCCCTTCCTCCTTTAACATTTATTGTTTTAGTTGTTTACTGTTGGGTCCTATGAGGCCCGTGTTATGACTTTGGCCGGGCTTTGTCCCGATGGTTGTGTTTGAACCTTTTTCATTTGATGCATTTCAGACTTTCGTCTTTCTGATTTCTATGCATGCTTAAGGTTGGTTTTTGCCCGTTTTTTTGTTAGAGCATAATGAAGTTTGGTATGTTGTGCTGTTGGGGAGTAAAGTAGCTCGGAGTTTAGTACTTACTCATGTTTCCTTAGCATTGCGAAATGCTCAGATGCATTGTATGAGTTATTTTTTGGCGTTGATATTTCGTCAGTGGAGACTTGTCACACCTTTGTTAGACGAGAATATGTTTCGTTTTTGTTAGGGTGTTAAGAAGTTCATGCCAGCGATGCTTAGAAACGTTTTGGCTTGGCTTATGATTGGTTAGCGTTCAGGGAACAAAGCTATGCATCTGTCTGGTTTTAGGGGTTGCGCTATTTCGACTTATCTCCCCGTTTTTCGACTTTTTTTGAAACACTTTACAATATCGTTCAGTGGTATGCTAGATTGTGTTTCCGAGATGCTAAGAACCAGTGCGCCAAGATCGGCGCTTACTGGGTTGGCGAGTTTGCAATGAGGATTAAGGCAGTGCGAGTTTTCACTTGCTGGCATGCCCCTCTCAAAGTCAAACCTGAGAACATCGTCCAGGATATACGCCTTGGATGTTAAGTTAGCGTGCTGTTATATCCGTGCACGGATGTAGTAGAACCTTTGCCCGTATAGAACATCGGTTAAGTCCTTAAAAGGAGAATAAATCGTGTCTGTTGTGGCCAGCAACAAACGGGTTTTTTGAAAAGAGTTAGATTTGGGCAAATGGTTTGAAAACTGTTTTTGAAAAGTATTTTAAAAAGCATAAAAAAGAAGTTTTGTAGATGTGCTTTAGGATTTTTTGGAATTACTTCGGAAAAATCAATGTCTGGAGCTGTAAGGAGATAGAGTTTCCGGAATGTTTTCGGGAAAACTTGAGTGTGGAGACGTTTTCCGAGTGCAGGAGTGGCTATGTATACACTCCCACTCCTCCGAAATTTTTTTTTATTTTATTTTAGTAGCTGGACTTATCATGAGACAAGTTGTATACGTAACCCCAATGCTAGGGGATCAAGCCAGTTCATAGTTCGTTAAAGGTGAAGCACAAGTGGTAGTACTTCTTGAGATGCATTGCATTCCAGCTTCGGATGACTGGGGAGTCATCGTCGTAGGCGAGTTCGTATGCTCCTGGCCTAACGACTTTCGTTATTTTGTAGGGGCCTTCCCAGTTTGCGCCTAGTTTTCCAGCGTTCTTCTCCTGGGTGTTTTGAAAGACCTTACGTAGGACGAGATCTCCTTCTTTGAATCTCCGATTACGAACTTCAGAGTTGTAGTATTTGGCGGCTGCCTGTTGGTAGCTTTGCATTCGGAGTAATGCATGATCCCTACTTTCGTTAATGAGATCAAGTTCGTCCAGGAGCATTGCTTGATTGATCTCTTCTCGTTCTGGGTGAAAAGTTTGACAAACTCCGGGAAAATCGACCTCTGGGGGAATTACGCATTCCATCCCGTAACCTAACGCGAAAGGAGTCTCCCCAGTTGTCTTTCTAGGCGTGGTCCGATGTGACCAGAGCACGCCTTCAAGTTCGTCAGCCCATCTACCTTTCTTTTCGTCCAGTCTTTTCTTTAATCCATTAAAGATTGTTTTGTTGGCTGCCTCTGCTTGGCCATTGCCTTGGGGATACCTCGGAGTTGAAAAACTCAGACGGATCTTCCATTTTTCGCAGAATGATACGAAGCGGTTGGAGATGAACCGATAACCATTATCGGTTACGATTTCGTATGGGAATCCATGTCTACAGATAATGTTTTTCCACACGAAATGTTCGACTTGAGCATCTTTGATGCCAGCGTAAGAGTCGGCTTCAATCCATTTGGAAAAGTAATCCGTTCAGACGAGCAGATACTGCTTTTGCTTAGATTTATGCATGGGTCCAACAATATCCATTGACCAGCATATGAATGGGTATGGAGAAGATATCTATGATAGGATTTTGGCCGGTTGGCGTATCATTGGAGAGTGGCGTTGGCCAGAAATATCCATGCCTTTTGATCTTGATGTCAAGTGCCCTTCCACCTGAGTGGTTTCCACATGACCCGCTATGAACTTCTTGAATGATTTTTCGGGCTTGGCTGCCCTCCACGCAGGTCATAAGGGGACCAGATTGTCTCCACTTGAGGAGGTTTCCATCTAAAAGGACGAAGCGTGCTGCTTGTGCTTTCAGTTTTCGTGCTGCCCATTTGTCTAAGGGGAGGTTTCCGTCTGCGATGTAGAGACGAATCTTTTCCATCCATTATTGGTCGCAACCATACTCTCCCTTTTCGTTTTGTGGGTTTGTGTCGATGGTTGGGGCCGATTCTTCTTCCCCTCATCCATGGGATCAGATGTTTCGCCCTCGAGTTCCTCCTGGATAAGAGTACTTATATCGGGTGGTCCAATGCTTGGACGTTCTATGAATTCCACCGGAATAATCCTACTTTCTCCTGGGGTAGAAGTTGATGCCAAAGCTGCTAGAGCGTCGGCTGGCGCACTTTCACCCCGAGGAATTCTAGTGAGTTCGAATTTTTTGAATTGTTTTGCGAGGTCCTGGACTATTTTTAGATATGCAGCCATTCAATCGTCTTTGGTTTCGTACTCTCCGCTAAATTGATTTACAACAAGCTGAGAATCACAAAAAGCATGGATGTTTTCCACCTTGATTCCCTTGGCGAGTCTTAGCCCAGCGATCGGGGCTTCGTACTCAGCCTCATTGTTGGATGCTGGGAAATCGAGTCGGAATGGCTGTTCTAGGATTCCTCCCATGGGTGAAGTCAACCTGATCCCTGTTTCGAGGATGATCCATCAACGTGAAGGATCCAAGTAGTATTTTCTGGTTTGTTGGTACTTCCTAGAGGAGGGAGTTCGACCAGAAAGTCGGCGAAAACTCGATATCGTACTCACCCAACTCAACTGCCCATTTAGGCAAACGTCCCGAGAGACTTGGGCTGTGTAAGACGGTCCTGAGTGGGAAGGTGGTCAAGACTACGATAGTGTGGGATTGGAAGTAAGGTCTGAGTTTTCGTGCAGACGCAACCACCGATAGCGCTAGTTTTTCCATCTGCGGGTAGCGAGTCTCAGCATCGGTAAGAGTTTGGCTCACGTAAAAGACTGGTCGTTGTTCACTCATCTCTTCTTGAATTAGGACTCCACTGACTGCGGTTTGTGAGACAGCAGTGTAGAAGAACAATGGTTCCCCCACTACTGGTTTTGGGAGCACTGGTGGGCTTTCTAGGTAAGCTTTGAGATGTTGGAAAGCTTCCTCGTATTTCTCTGTCCAATCAAACTTTTTGTTTCCCCTTAGCATGTCCTAAAAGGGGAGACATTTACCGGTTGACCGAGATATGAATCTGTTGAGCGCAGCCACTCGTGCAGTAAGTCTTTGGACCTCCCTTTTGGACCTTGGGAATCCATATCGATCAGGGCATTGATTTGTGTTGGATTTGCCTGGATTCCCAGGTGGATTACCAAGTACCCGAGGAACTCCCCAGAAGAGACTGCGACTCTACACTTTGTGGGATTGAGTTTCATGTTGTGTTTGTTCAAGCAATAGAAACAATCCGACAAGTGTTTTACGTGATCCTTCTCTTCGAGAGATTTTACGAGCATGTCGTCTATTTAGACTTCCATGGTCTTTCCCAATTTATCCGCAAAGATTTTGTTTACTAGGCGTTGGTAAGTTGCGCCAGCGTTCTTCAATACGAAAGGCATCCCCTTGTAGCAATACGTTCTGCAATCTATAATGAACGCTGTTTTTTCTCGATCATCTGGATTCATCATAATCTGGTTGTATCCAGAAAATGCGTCCATGAGGGAGAGTAGCTTGTTTCCAGCTGTTGCCTCGACTAGTCTGTCGATGTGTGGGAGTGGGAAACTGTCTTTGGGACATACCTTGTTGAGATCCGTAAAATCCACACAGACACGCGACTTTCCATTCTTCTTTATGACGACTACCGGATTGGCAAGTCAATCGGGATATTGTACCTTGGTGATTGATCCAACTTTGAGGAGTCTTTCGACTTCGTCATTGACTGCTTTCGCCCTTTCTGGACCGAGTTTTTGCCTTTTTTTGCTTGATCGGCTTGAAGTTTCGATCAACATTGAGCTCATGGCAGGTCGTATTGATGTCGATACCTGGCATATCTTCAGCTGCCCATGCGAAAGTGCTCACGTTCCTTTTGAGGAGAGCAATGAGCTCGGATTTGATTGGTTCATTAAGATTTGCACCGATTTCAACGCATCTCTTGGGATGGGAATCGTCGATGCACAATGAGACCACTGGTTCGCATGGATTTTCAACTTTCTGCTCCTTGGCATCCTCCATATGGAGTTGGTGGAGGAATTTTGAGAGCTCAGCCCCTGCCTTTCGTTTTCCCTTCTCTAAGGGTTTATCGGTTACAGGATTCCAAAGTTTGTGTTCGATAAAGAGAGAAGTTCGAGACCTCTTTTGTTCTCCCCAAATCATTTCGGTTCTTTTTGGAGTTGGGAACTTAAGGCAAAGGTGATAGGTGGATGGGACGGCCTTGATGGCGTTAAGCCAGGGCGTTCCCATTACAGCATTATAGATGATCGGATGATCAGCCACTGAGAACTGAACTGATGTGGTTCCTCCAGCCATAGTAACCGGAAGGATGATAGTTCCTTGGGTCATAGATATGCGTCAAGAGAAACTAGTCAGCGGTTATTGTTCATCCAACAGTTCGTACTGTCCTATTTCCATCCTGCCTAGGATTTTCCGATAGATCACGTTTACTGTGCTACCAGTATCAACCAAAACCCTAGATACATCATTATCGGCTATAGTGAGTTTAATCACAAGCGGATCATCGTGAGGATGAATGACTCCATAAGCCTCCGATTGATCGAAGGTGAGGGCATCCTTCGACTTATTTTTCGATTCTGATCGATTGGTGTTGTTCCCTGCTTGTCGCTGGGAAGCTTTTATCGAAGATATCAAGTCGCAGAAAAATGGCGATCCTCCCATGATTGTGTTCACCGAGGATTCAAAGGGTTGCCCTAGGGATATCGGGAAAGTTTCCTTTCCGGATTAAATCCAATCCTCGGAGATCTCTAGAATCGGTTCGGCTCCACTAAGCGAATGATTCGAATTAGTTGATCTTGGCATCTTTCGTTTCTCGGAGTAAGAAAGCTTTTGGACACCCTCCTTCTAGCGCCAAATTGTGGGAACGAGTTTTCGCACAATGTATTTTCGGAAAGTAAATTTGATAACTATGTCCCAAAAGTTCTGGAATTAGAAACCTCTTGAAAGATTTTGGTAAATTTCCGCAAAAGTGAAGAATAAGAAAAAAGGAAAGACGAGAATACGATTTTATTGCCAAATCTTGAATGAATAGTGTATTACGAATGTATTGAATGTCTTACAAGAGGTAGGGATCGATCCCTATTTATACTAAGACAACCTAAGCCCTAGAAAACCTAAGTTTCGAGGTGGGACAAAAGGTATTTTCCTTTTCCCGATAACTTTTCCATAAATCTTCGAGAAAGCTTCTAGAAACTTCCATAAGTCGGTGTTAGCCCTTGTCGGTCCATCTTTCCAGTTCGGCCCAATTCGATAGACGAAACATCGCGATGTTTCGAGAAACGTAAGAAAACATCGGTATGTTTACGATAAGACCCTGAAGACGAAGAATGAAGCAAAACGAGACGAAACAAGAAGTGTCAGCCAGCTTGGTCAGTATTTCTTACCGAGCTGGACAGCATTCAGCATGCTGACCATCCAGCTCTGTAGCCTGGGTACAGGAAATGCTGAACTTGCTTGCTTCCAGGTCGATGGTGTCGTCCAGCTCGGTATACAGGATGAGAGGAGATCTTCCGATAAGTCGTGGGATGCGTCTAACTCAGTATGCTGAAGGGTGTCGACCAGCTCGGTAGCCAGGAGGGTGGATTTTACCGAGCTGACTGGCATATGTCGTCCAGCTCGGTAGGATTGGTGAAGGAAACACCCAGCCAGTTGGTCCAAGCTTCCTTACTGAGCTGGACTGCAACTCGCAACTTGTGGATGGCATAACTTTCTCGTATGAACTTCGGTTGATCTGATTCTTCTTCTGGGAGATTTATAATTGAGTTGAAAACATTTATCAAGTAGTTTCATGTTCCAAAGCCTTGTGGTTTGAAAGATATACCTCGATCATTGAACACATATCCTGATTGTTCTGTGCTGATCAGATCGACGCTTTGTGGCAAATGCTTGGAAAAAATATGCATCCAGCTCATGTATGCTGACCAGCTCGGTAGGATTGGCTGTCAAAATACTGAGCTGGCTGTCCTTCAAGCTTGGTTGATTGCCATTCACTTGAAAAAGCGTAACTTTCATCGGTTTATCGGAGGAATCGTTCAAAGGACGAGATGATCAGCCGAACATGACAAAGAGATGTCAGTCAGTTCGGTATCACTAGCAGGTAGGGATACTGAGCTGACTGTCTTGTTTCATCCAGCCGATCGTTCATCGATTTCTCGGAAAACCTCTCGAAAGATAATTTTTCTTACTTTTTTCGCAAAGTTATCGACAGAATGGTTCGAAATGAACTTTCCCCGAATTCATATCTAAATATGGAAACTCTTTTCCGATATTCAAATATTATAATCGTTAATTCCGGAAATGTGGGTTTTGACCCCAACATTTTTCTGATATGTTTCCAGAAGAAACTCTGACCTGTTTGCCACCAATAAGAGGAATGGAGCATCAGATATATTTTGTCCCAGGAGCTTCTTTGCCATACCGATCCGCTTATAGGACAAACCCTGTGGAGAACAAGGAACTTCAAAAACAACTAAGTGAGCTGATGGACAAAGGATATATCCGGGAAAGCATGAATCCATGCGCAGTTTCAATCCTTCTCGTACCCAAAAAAGATGGGACATGGCGTATGTGTGTGGACTGTAGGGCCATCAACAACATAACAGTTAAGTACCGTCATCCAATTCCTAGATTATATGACATGCTAGATGAGTTGTATGGTTCTGTGATCTTTTCTAAAATCGATCTTAAGAGTGGATATCACCAAATTAGGATGAAAGAGGGTGATGAGTGTAAAACTTCTTTTAAAACAAAACATGGTCTTTATGAATGGTTGGTGATGCTATTCGGATTAACCAATGCACCAAGCACTTTCATCCGTTTAATGAATCATGTTTTGAGAGATTATATAGGACTTTTCGTGGTAGTCTACTTTGATGATATACTGATCTGTAGCAAAAGTCTTAGTGAGCATATTATTCATGTTAAAACCATCCTTGTACTGCATCGGAAAGAACAACTCTATGCTAACTTGAAAAAGTGCACCTTTGGAACAGATAACGTAGTCTTTCTTGGTTTTGTTGTTAGTGCATAAGGCATACGAGTGGACGAGGAGAAAATCAAAGCAATCAAGGAATGGCCTAGCCCCACGACCGTGTGAGGTCAGAAGCTTTCATGGTTTAGCTGGGTTATACCAAAGATTTGTTTAAGACTTCAGCATGATTGCTGCTCCCCTGACCGAGGTGATTAAGAAGACCGTGGGATTCAAATGGGAAAAAGAACAAGAAGAGGCCTTCCAAACGCTAAAAGGGAAGTTGACCCATGCCCCTGTCCTGGTTCTTCCTGATTTCCTTAAGACGTTTGAGATAGAATGTGATGCCTCAGGGATTGGAATTGGTGCTATTCTTATGCAGGAAAGGAGACCCGTGGCTTACTTTAGTGAAAACTTAGGAGGAGCTACCCTGAATTACCGCACGTATGATAAAGAGTTGTATGCTCCTGTGCGTGCTCTCCAAACATGTGATCCATACTGTTCATGAATCACTTAAGCATCTAAAGGGCCAGCAAAAATTAAACAAAAGGCACGCAAGGTGGGTTAAGTTCATCGAAACTTTCCCTTATGTGATCAAATACAAGAAAGGTAAAGAAAATGTTGTGGCTGATGCCTTATCTCGAAGGTATGTGTTGCTGACTTCCCTTGGAACTAAGTTGCTTGGTTTTGAATTCATTAAAAACTGGTATGAAACTGATTCAGATTTCAGTGAACCTTTTAAAGCTTGTGCCAAGTATGCGTTTGAAAAGTATTTTAGGCTGGAAGGTTTTCTTTTCTATGAAAACCGCCTCTGTGTTCCACATTGCTCCTTGAGAGAGTTGTTTTGTAGAGAAGTTCATGGGGGAGGATTGATGGGGCACTTCGGAATCGCCAAAACGCTTAAGGTCCTTCAAGACCATTTCTTCTGGCCAAGCATGAAAAGGGATGTGATCAGGATCTGTAGCCGATGTATCACTTGTAAGGAGGCTAAGTCTAAAAGCCAAGTCCAAGGTCTGTATTCTGCTTGTTACTTATTCCGCATCATCCATGGACCGATATTTCAATGGACTTTGTGCTAGGTTTACCTAGAAGTAGAACCGGGACGGATTCTGTTTTTGTGGTCGTGGATAGGTTTTCTAAAATGGCGCATTTCATCTTATGTGAAAAGACTAATGATGCATCTCATATAGCGGATCTATTCTTTAGGGATGTAGTTAGGTTGCACAGCATGCCTAAGTCCATAGTTTCCGACCATGATCCAAAGTTCCTTAGTTATTTTTGGAAGACCTTATTGTCTAAGCTAGGAACTGGGCTAATATTTTCAACATCTTTTCACCCGTAGACTGATGGGCTGACTGAATCTGTTAATAGAACATTGTCCGCATTGCTTAGAACATTAGTTAAAAAGAATCATAAAAGTTGGGAAGAACATTTGCCTCATGTTGAATTTGCATACAACCATTCAATGCATTCGGCTACCAAATATTCTCCTTTTCAGATCATTTATGGCTTTAACCCTTTGTCACCTCTTGATCTAATTCCAATACCTTTGAGTGAAAGATCCAGTTTAGATGGTAAAAAGAAGGCCAAAATTATTAAAAAGATAAATGAACGGGCAAGAGCTAATATCGAGTCCAAAACCAGGGAGTATGAGAAACATGACAATCGGAAAAGACGGAAGGTGATCTTTCAACCGGGAGATTTGGTTTGGGTACACTTGAGGAAAGAACGGTTCCCTGAGGAAAGAAAATCAAATCTAATGCCCCAGGTGGACGGACCATTTGCCGTGCTGAAAAAGATTCATGACAATACATACCAACTTGTCTCCAAGGTAATTATGACATTTCTTCTAGTTTTAATGCTACTGATTTATCTCCTTATGTGGTAGATGAGCCGGATTTATGGTCAAATCCTTTTTAAGAGGAGGGGATTGATGGGAATCAGTACATGCATCCGGACGGTGGTATGGTGAACAGCTCGGACGAGGAGGAGCAGCTTGAACCGGAGCATGAAGTTAGGAGCAAAAACGATGGGAAGACGATCAGAGAGCATAGGAGGAAAATTGCCCGAGAACATCTGGACGCTGCTCGAGAGAATCCGAACGTGCATCGAGAAGGATCAGACGAGTATCGGGTTGCATCGGACAACTATCGAGACGCGGGTAATTTTCATGGAGACGTGGAACGTACCGTCTATCGCTTTGACTCGGGATCAGATGGACACGAGCTGGTCAGTACGTCCCAAACAAAATACCGAGCATCGCAACCAGCCGAGGTTCAGGAACGATGAATTCTGCGAGATAGAGACGCGTCCCATACTGCCGATGGATTGACCCAAGACACGTCTCGAGTCGCTATTATCTTTACCCGAGACGCGTCCCAAGAGCTGCATGCCTTTGCACGATCCACACCCAATAGCGTTCTCGATACTTCGCCTGCCGACAGTACTCGAGTTGTTGCACTGTTCGGATCGATACCCGATAGAGACGCGTCCCGACCGATGACCGAGAGATTGGACTTCAATTGGATTTTGGAGTTTTCCTCTGGGACAAACTCCAAGATAGGACTCCTTCAGCTCAAGGAACAAGTCGGTCACGTCATAACTCAGATGGCTGGAGTGGAACGTCTTCTGCATCATAACTCGACCATGAGCACCATCCGGGTGACAGAGTCAACCACCTAGCCAACACGCGTGAGTAGCCGAGGGGTCATTTTGACCAAAACCCGTGGATTAAAGAGTCAGTCGCCGCGAGTTTAATTTAGTCCACATTTATCTTTCCTATGTCATAAATTCACCTGAAAACTCTATATGTATTCTTCTTCGTCGATCAGAAATAATAACCAAATTTTTGTCAAATTATTTTCTATCTTTGAGAAGTGATTTCTCTTGTTCTTTCTGAACAATTCCGGTTGCTGGTGCGTACATCCATCAACCTCCTTCTTGATTCTTTGGTGCGTACATCCAGTGAGTTAAGATCCGGGATCATCAAAGTCAGTCCATAGACTTTGTGCGAAACCCTTGACTCCACATCTCCTTCAACACGATGCTAGTAGCCCACGTTGGAAGGATTATCCAGTACCGCTTAAGAGTTGATCTCCGGGAGTGTGGCATTAATGATTTGTCTCTTTATGTTGCAGATGTTCCAGATTCGTGGTCGTATCCTTTTCAAGAGGAGGGGAATGATAGGAATCTCAGCGACGTCCCGGGCAAAATTGACTCGGACCGTTCCTATGACATGGAGCATGGGACAAAGCACGAACTGGAGCAGGAAAGTTGGGACAGACGAGGGATTGACCGAGCTAAACCCCAAGAAAATATGATGTCTCCAGGCAGAATGGAGGTTTCCCGAACCAATCAGTCGGAACATCGAGACACAGACCTATCGGACCAGACGCACTACAGAATTCAGATTCTGGGCAATGGGTGAGTCGTGCATGATCCTGCCACCCAATGTTCGATTCTCTCGGGCAAGACGTAACATTGCTCGTACTGATTACCGAGATGAGTCATCCGATACATCGCACACCAGTTTTGCGCGGGCCAAAACTCTCAAACATCGAGAGTATTTGATTTTTTTCCAATACAACGACCCGATAGCCGAGCCAACTTGGAATGAAGACAAGTTACATGACCCGATCAACTTTTCCATCGAGCAAAACTTCAAGACACGCTTCATGGGACTTATGGAGATGATCGAACGTGAGACTTCCCAAATGGCTCGACAGGATCAAGACTTGACCGAGACTCTGTACGTTTGCAGCATCCTCGTCCAGGACTTACCGAGCCAAAACATCGATTATGAACCTAGACGGGTAGCCGAAGAGTCATTTTGCCAAAACCGCGTGAAATTCAAAATTTGAATCCTTATTTAATTTTTCCAGCCTTTCTCTTCTTCATGGCTCTTGTTTGCCGTAAAAAAGTTATTATTTTTCTTTGTCATTTTCGAATACTTCTTTGTATAAGTATTCCACCTTTTCACTTAATAAAGAGCAGACTATCTTTTTAATAAAATCCTTGAGATCTTTCTCTTTGTTCTTGGTGTTTTTCTTTGTTACTTGAAAGGTTATTTCATCAAGAAAAATCCTCTTAAGTGGTTCTAGTGCGCCATATCTAGACACTTTAGAGACTCCGGAATATCTGGGGCTAATCTGCAACCTCAGTGCGACCCTACGATCCATCCAAACGGCCACCCGGAGCTAGTTGCTTCTCTGCTAAAATCTATCCCACACTGTGCTGAAAGCTCATCCCTGGCTAACGACTCAGCAAGAAAGCTGTCAGCTCGGCATTTTGGAGGTAAAGCCTAAACCGACCTGCCGGAGATTCTGGAAGATTCTTGAGGATTTAATGGAAAGACGGTGGAACAAAGGAAAAGATCAAGTCCCACATCGAAACTTTGGCTGCTTAGGACTTAAAGTTATCTAGTAAAAATATAGATCGATTTTTACTCTTTTAACACATCTCGAACATCTTGAGCATCTCATTACGCATATAGCAATAAAATCAGCAATATTCTCTTTTCGATTTCCTGTTACCTTTTTCGGTTTTGCTCTAATTTCCTTCTCTGATCGCTCTCTCTTATTTTCCTTTTCTCTCCCAAGATTCTCGGTTCCTCATATCAACAACTTTCCACAAATACATTGAGGTGAATCTCGGTTCCCACAGTTTAGCGCTAGAAGGAGGGTATACGAGAAATATTTACTCTTGAAGGCGAAAACCCTAGATCGAACCCCATGGAAGCTGAAGGAGTAATCTCGACGGATCTAAATATTGACCAAAGGAAGAGCAAATTAGGGCGTATGCAGCAAAGGCAGCTTGACTTGTTCACCGAGGCATCAATCCGTGTGATACACGCCATGAATGGAATCGCTGAAGAAAGTTGGCAAGAGATGGTTTTAACACACGTGAGGTTTCTCCTTTGACAGCAAAGGAAAGTGGTTAACTCCTCTCAAGTGGGAAAGATCACGTGTGGCTTATGACTGTTAGAGAGAGCAATACTCACGGGTGTAGATCCGCGAGCAGCTGTCACTATCTCCATATGGATCTGCGTTCAAGTGACTTTCACTTCCTTTTGTTGTAGCATCCGATTTGTAGTTTCCTGTCTGTCTATTTAAAGACACAAAACAATGTATGCAAATTAACCTTTCTAAGCAATATACTTCAGTGCTCTTAATTCTTTAGTTCTCATGGATTCTTTTGCATGTTCTTCATCTACTCTCTATCAAATCTCTTAGTTTACTTCCGCAATTCTTACATAGTATCAGAGCCAAGTGCTTTGATTCTCTATTCTCCTTAGATACTTGTCCTAAACTCTGAATCTCTGTCCTAAACTCTTTCAATCTCTGCATCCTTCTCTGAAGCTCTTCCTCTCTCATCCCGCAAACCCTTCACCATTTACTCTCTCTTCTGAAACTCTTGTTTCCACAAATTGAGTCGACCAAACTCCAATTCAGATCCAAGTCTATCCTCAGTCATAAACCGCATCACCCTGTTCGTGACCATCTCTCTTTAACCGGTGGGTAATAGCTTAATCCAACGGTCCATAGCAAGTACCCATTCACTCTCGCCGGAACACTCATGGAAAACACCAAACAGATCGTCATTCCGGTCATTCTCAAAGGAGAAAACTACATGTTGTGGTCTAGGACCGCAAGGACCTCGCTGTGTGGCCGAGGACTTTGGAGTCATGTGGTCAACACCACAGCACCGAAGGAAGCAACCACGGAGGGAGAGGAGAGCGAGGAAAAGACCTCACCAGTGGAAGAAAGCAAGTGGTTCCAAGAAGACCAGACTGTTCTATCAATGCTTCAAACCTCTCTTGATGCATCAATATTGGAGGCATACTCACACTATGAGACGGCGTATGAACTATGGGGAACACTCAAGAATGTGTATGGGAATGTCTCCAACCTAACCCGTGTATTTGAAGTCAAGAGGGCAATCAACTCTCTCAGTCAAGAGGATCTGGAGTTCACTAAGCACCTCGGGAAGTTCAGAGCTCTTTGGTTTGAACTGGAGATGTTAAGGCCGAGTACCTTGGACGCATTGGTCTTGACTGAAAGGCGTGAGCAAGACAAAGTGTTTGGTATCCTACTCACATTGAACCCAATGTTCAATGACCTGATCAAACACATCCTGAGGGGAGACAAACTTCCAACACTAGATGAAGTATGTTCTCAGATCCAGAAGGAACAAGGCTCCGTTGGATTGTTCAATTGAAGAGGAGAACTTCCAACCGCAAACAAAGGAGTGTACAAGCCACCGGAGGACAGGAGACCAGGGGTATGCAACCACTGCAAGAGAAAGGGATACAACAAGACTCAGTGGTATTGGTACCCTTAAGTTGTTTAACAAGAACTCCAAGGCTCTCTATTTGCCTAAGTTTACGTCAAATCTATTGTCAGTTAGAAGGGCCACCTCAGACTTAAATTTTTATGCTATATTTGGTCCTAATGATGTTCATTTTCTGGATATTGAGACCATGAGATTACTTGGAAAAGGAGTGACCAAGGATGACCTTTATGTCATGGAAGACACTTCACCTATCAATTCTCAATCTGTATCCTATTTTTCTGTTTCTTTAAACGCTATGTGGCATGCTAGGCTAGGCCATCCTCACTTGCGTGCTCTTAAGTCATTGTTGCCTGAAGTTTCCTTTGATCATTCTGATTATGAGGCTTGTATTCGTGGCAAACATTGCAAATCTGTTTTCCTTAAGTCTAATACCATCTATGAAAACTGCTTTGATTTAGTTCACTCAGATGTTTGGACCTCACCTTGCATGTCTAGAGACAATAATAAGTTTTGGGGGGATGCAGTCATGACGGCCTGCTATCTCATCAATAGAGTGCCGACCAAAGTCTTGCATGACGCCTCACCCTTTGAGGTACTTAACAAGTCTAAACCATCCATTGATCATCTAAGAGTTTTTGGTTGTGTGTGCTTTGTCTTAGTTCCAGGGGAATTGAGAAACAATTTGGACGCTAGGAGTACCAAATGCATGTTCATTGGCTATCCCTCCACACAAAAGGGCTATAAATATAATGATCTTATCACCAACCGAGTTTTGGTATCCCAGGATGTCAAGTTCTTGGAGGAGCAGGGGTATCATTTTGTCAAAGATTGGGAAAGTCTGAAGAACCTAGCTCAATCTCCTTCTGATCGAGCCACCAGCCTGCGGTTCTTGCTTGATCATCTTGGTAACTCACCGTCCCAAGCTGCAAAAGAGACGACCAATTCCAATGAGACACACACCACTACTTCAGATGACCGTGCAGAACAAGAGGAATCCCCTATGGACACAGGACCGGTTGAAGTTGAACCCCAGACTGACACAGGACCGGTAGAAGCTTCCGACCAGGTCAATGCAACCATCGATGGTACTGAGGAGCAAGCTCCTGTACCACAAGTTCCAGCTCTTCGCCAGAGTACTAGGGTTCGCAAAGACCGATCCAACTGGGTTAACACCCGCGTTTATTATAACAGTCAAGCCGTGGCTCATCCCATACAGGCCACAAGCTCGTTTGCTCGGTTGCCCTCTGACCATCTAGCCTTTCTTGGCAAGGTGGTACTGGACCAGATTCCACTGTCGTATGAAGAAGCCAAAGAGAAGAAGGTATGGCGTGATGCTGTGGGGGGTGAGGTGGATGCTATGAACCGTAATCATACATGGGATGAAGCTCAGCTCCCTAAGGGCAAGAAAGCAGTCAGCTCGAAGTGGGTGTTCACCATCAAATACAAGAGCAATGGGGACATTGAAAGATACAAGGCACGGTTAGTGGCTAGAGGGTTCACACAAACGTATGGAGCAGACTATAGAGATACCTTTACCCCAGTAGCTAAGCTCCCTACAATGTGTGTTGTTCTCTCCCTTGCGGTCAACTTGTCTTGGGAACTTTGGCAAATGGATGTGAAGAATGTATTCCTTCAGGGAGAGCTTGAGGAGGAAGTCTACATGACCCCACCTCCTGGTATTGAACACACCGTACGTCCAGGGACTGTCCTCAGACTCATGAAGGCTATCTACGGTTTAAAACAATCTCCAAGAGCCTGGTATCACAAACTCAGTCACACTCTCCGGGACTATGGCTTCCGGCGGTCTGAGTCTGATAACACAGTCTTCACCCTTCAAAAATATCAAGGTATAGTTGTTGTTCTCATATATGTGGATGATCTTATCATCTCTGGGAACAACAATGAAGGTATCCAACTCACCAAATCCTTTCTTAAATCAGTTTTTGATATAAAAGATTTGGGAGAACTCAAGGACTTCCTTGGTATAGAAGCATGCCGGTCACCTGAGGGTTTATTTCTATCCCAAAGGAAGTACACACTTGATCTTTTACTTGAGACAGGAACTATTGATGCCAAGCCGGCTAAGACACCATTGAAGGATGGCTACAAGGTAAACCGAGAGGGGGAGAAAGAAGATGAACTCTTTGAAGATGTTGCACAATACCGCAAGCTAGTAGGTAAGATGATTTATTTAACTCTTACTAGACCTGATCTTTGCTTTGCTGCGAATCAGGTCAGCCAATACATGAAGGCACCAACAAAGTATCATTGGAGTATGGTGGAGAGGATCCTCAGATATTTCAATGGCACGCTTGGTCATGGCATATGGATGGGCAAGAATGAGAGCACTGAGATTGTAGGATACTGTGATGCTGATTGGGCTGGAAACAGAGTGGATAGGAAGTCTACTACCGGCTATTGCACCTTCATTGGAGGAAACTTAGTCACCTGGAAAACAAAGAAGCAGAAGGTGGTAGCCTGCTCCATGGCTGAGTCTGAATACCGGGCTATGAGGAAGCTCATCAATGAACTGATCTTGCTCAAAGCGCTCCTTAAAGACCTCAATATTGATCAAGCTGGTCCCATTAACATGCACTGTGATAATCAAGCAACTATTCACATAGCCAGCAACTCAGTCTTCCATGTGTGGGAACCGAAATTCACCTCAATGTATTTTTGTAAAGTTAATGTGAGGATCCGAGAATCTTGCGAGAGAAAGCAGAAAATAGGGAGAAAGATCAAAAAAAGGAAACTAGGTCAAAAAGAGAACGAACTTTTATTGCTATAATGTATTGAATTGTTTTCGAAGTTGTTCGAATGTGTTACAAGACATAGGGATCGACCCCTATTTATACTAAGACATCCTAAGCCCTAAACTCCCTAAGTTTCGATGTGGGACAAAGGTTCCTTCCTTTTTCCGATAATTTTTCCATAAATCCTCGAAGAAGCTTCTAAAAGCTTCCATAAGTTGGTTTCAGCCATTGTCGGTCCATCCTTCCAGCTCGGCCCAAGTCCGTTCCTCGTCTAATGCTTTTCTTCGGTTAGTTCGATAGACGAAAAATCGCGATGTTTCGAGAAACTTACGAAAGCATCGGTATGTTTTACGAAAAGGCCATAAAGACGAAGAAAGAAGCGAAACGAGACGAAACGAAAAGCGTTAGCCAGCTGGGTCAGTGTTTCCTACCGAGCTGGACAGTCAGCATGGGTGCAGGGAATGCTGGACTGGCTTGCTCCTAGATGCATGATGTCGTCCAACTCGGTATATAGGATGAGAGGAGATCTTCCGATAAGTCGTGGGATGCGTCCAGCTTGATATGATGAAGTGTGTCGGTAAGCTCGGTAGCCAGGAGGGTATTTTTTACCAAGCTTACTAGCATATACCGTCCAGCTCGGTAGGAATGGTGAAGGAAACATGCATTTCGCTGCTCCAAGCTTCCAGACCGAGCTGGACAGCGATGCCCAACTTGTGGACCCCATAACTTTCTCGTATGAACTCTGTTTGATCTGATTCTTCTTTCCTGAGCTTCATAATTGAGTTAACAACATTTTCCAAGTGGTTTCATGTTCAAAGGCTTTATGGTTTGGAAGATACACCTCGATCATTGAACATATATCCTTTTCAGCTCGGAACTCTCGGAAAGTGTCATCCAGCTCGGTTTCCAAGTGGGGAAAGATTCTACCGAGCTGGATGCATCATGACAGCCATCTTGGTAGATTTGTACCGAGCTGACTGCTTGGTGCTGTCCAGATCGAGGTTCTGTGGCAATTGCTGGGCAAAACGTGCATTCAGGTCGTGTGTGTCAGTCAGCTCGGTATGATGTACTGCCAAAACACCGAGATGGCTGTCCTGAAAGCCTGGTTGATTGCCTTTTATTCAAAGAATCATAACATTCGTCGGTTTATCGGATAAATTGTTCAAAAGACGAAATGCCCAGCTGAACATGATAGAGAGATATCAGTCAGCTCGGTATCATTAGCAGGTCTTGATACCGAGCTGGCTGTCTTATTTCGTCCAGCCGATCATCCCTTGTTCAATGATTTAGCCCCCAGCACATCAATATCGAGCATGATCTTGACGAAGCGATCAAGAAGTATAGTACGGGATTAAGGAGCCAAAATGTTCTGATCCTCACATCTCGGGAACTTCGATTCTGCAATCATCTTTCTTGGCAACAAAGAGAGTTTTTCTTCCGACCTGAGATTGGATTAAAACGTTTCTTGAGCTGTTTGCAGGACGGCAGGGGAGACCAAGCTGTGCTGAAGGAAAGCAGGATGCTGTCTATGTGTTTCGAGGACTGTCGGAGCTTAGGTGTCTTGTATGCGAAGTGAGGATCGGTTTGGAGGATACGCTTGGGATGTTGCCTCATTAAAAAACTTTTACTAAGAAAAACCCTTTGGGAAAAAACATAGCAAAGGAAAAGAGTGCAACGCGTATAAGGATTTGAGTTTGACTTTTCGGAAAATTGTTCGAGTTAAGTTTTTCCGAAAAGAATCTTCCGAAAAACTGTTTAAGTTAAGTTTTTCGGAAAGTTTTTCGTAGAAGTGTTTCCGAGAAACTGTTTGGTTTAAGTTTTTCTATAGTGGTTCTTCCGAGAAACTGTTTAAGTTAAGTTTCTCATAGAAGGTTTTTCCAAAAAACTGTTTAAGTTAAGTTTTTCGCGGAAATTTTTTCCGAAACACTGTTCATTTCCGAATTTTTTGTAACAATTTTTTCTGAAAAACTGTTCACGGTAAGTTTTTCAAAAGTTTTTCGCAAAAAGATTTCCGAAGAACTGTTAAGAATAAGTTTTTCGAAAGTTTTTACACGAAAATGACTCGTGTACCATGAATACCAAGCTGGCTGCAAGGGATGGATGTTCATGGGCTGAATGCTGACTCTTGGCCAGCA
>OVBI01000923.1:0-47550 GCA_900406495.1 Sisymbrium altissimum
GCTTTGTCACAAGTTCATACCCTTCAGGGTCTTCTAGTTTATCGGGTAGTTTGGCAGAGATAATTTCATCGACATCCTCGGGAGATGGAGTGTTTGTTGTATTCCCAAACCAAAGGAGTATGTGCGCATGGGGTAGACCTCTCTTTTGGAACTCGATTCTGTGGACAGCTGTNTGTGGACAGCTGTAATATGATAAATGTTATATTGTCGTATTTGAAAATGGGTTTTTTTTTTTTTTAAAGTACCTGCGGTATATGGTTTGAAAAAGGTGCCTTTCTTGAAATCTTCTTGCAATTCGTCTAGCTTCATTTTGAAAACACGACATTCTATGTCAGGTCTATCATTCGGGCTAAATCCACCGTAAGCATCTAGGTGCTCCTTTATTTCCTCCCAGTTTGGATTTGCCGTGATTGTGATAAACAAATCTGGATTTCCATATTCCCTATAGATTTCCATTGCGTCATGATATTTTTCGATCAAATATCGAGGACCCCCTGTAAAACTTGGTGGCAAGATAAACCTTTTCCCAATCTTCTTTGCATCTGTATCTCCTTTCCCAACAGCATCAACTATATTACAGTATAGTTCGGCTCTCAGTTTATCCTGATTATCTTTTGCCCACCTTAATCGTTCTTGTTCGATTGCTGCATATGCATCGACTACATACTGGTGGAGTAAGCGTCCTCCCTTTATAATCGTCATCCCTTATTTTAAACGTGTGTGGATTTGATAAGCGTAGTATTGCCTGATACTTAAGAAGCCCCGCTTCCTGTGTCTTTCAGGATCTGTTTGTAGGGGAATTTCTGTGTGGAAACCATACTCTCCATACGGAAATAGTAAGGGGTATTGCAAACTCATATATAAGGGATGATCGTCTCGTATTTCTTGCAATTGCCTCGATTGCATTTGCAATATAACATCTCTTTGACATATCATACTTGACATTTCACCGACAATAAGTCCTGCGACCTCATTAGTTTCGGGTAGCTCATATTGTTTCCCTTTTCCTTTATCCGAGATCAATCTTATGGTGAAGTTTTCCCCGCTCTGGAGCTCATACTGATCACGTGCTTGACGAAAAACTATAGCAAGACAGTTGTTCGCATCAACCATTTCAATTAGCACTCTAACTGTTTCTTCATCTAATTTCCCATCCGCCGCATTTGGTGAAATTGCTGTTAGACGGTTTCTGACCTCGTTCGCTGTATCGAAGATATATAGCTGTAGGAATTTTGGGGGAGTTCCAGGCATAGGGAGGAGAGATCCTATGCGATGGTAATTTTGGCCTTGAATTCTAAATGTGAATGGTCCTCGACCGTATACGACGCTATAATCAAGTTTAGCGCCGATCGATGTGAATGACAAAATTGCATTGTACATTCTGATCGCATCTCGGAACTTGTTGGACTCGAGAAGATGTTGTAATGTTGTTGGGGGTTGTTTGACAGGTGGGAGCTTTATCTGGCCTTGGTTGCAACATATTGTAAATATTGGTTTCCCTGTTTTCTGATCTCTTCCAGTGCTTTCAGATGACCAAACTAAAGCTGTACAGTAGGGGCATTCCATAATATGGTTGTCTTTTTTTTTTGGGGTTTTCACTGCATAGATATTTTGTATTGTTAAATTTTTGTTTTAAAGTGTTATATATTTTGACATATTTAAATAGTTAATTAAATTTTGGTACATGTGTTTTTGATTTGTTAAGTTTCAATGATATAGTAATAGTTTATGGTGTGTACCTTTTTTTCCTTTGTTTGCCGCTCTGGTTTGATGATTAGTTTCCGTTGAAATAGCACCTATATAAAGAGTAGAGTGGGTGTTAAATAATATTTTGTGTTTTTATTAATTTTTGGTTGGGAATATGTATTTTACCTCTTACTGTTGCTCGTGTAACTCTTTTAGACAATAAAATGGCTCTTCTCATTGCACGGGCATTTTTGTGTCGCACTGTGTTAAATTTTTTTGTGTTATAATTCTAAAATGTTTTATGTCAGTTATATTAAAAAAAAATTATAGAAGTAAGTACCTATTTGAGAGCAGAGATCGCATCCACCTACAAATTTGGAAGCTATTTATGATTTTTGAATTTTTTTAATGGTGTACGTATATATGTTTTACAAAATAAACTTACAATTGTATAAATAAGTTGCGGAATAAGTTTCTTTGCACATAGTTCGTCGTTGACCTGTTATGTTGAAATTATACTATCTTTCATAAATAGAGTATGTAATTTTTTCTTGTTAATTTACAAATATGATAAAAACTTTGACATGCATACCTTGAGATAAAGTTTCTGAAATAGTTGGCCGCCCTCGTCTTCGCAATTGAAAATCTGACGACTCTGTTTGATGTATTTTTTCTCAGTAAATATTTGAATTAGTTAACCATATATATAAGTTAATTTTAACTAACTGATCAGATTAATAGATTTCTAAAAATAATTGAATATTATTAAGTACCATTTTTTTTGTACCTATTATGTGTTTTTGTAATAGCTTTTATTATTGGAATGGAAATTAAGTTCCATATTAATTTTAAAAAATTAACAGTTTACCTGTATTACTTGTTTGCCCGGTCATATTTGTGTCTGTAAAAGCTGTGGGACGGTCTCTTCTTGTTGTTTGTTGTTTATACCTGCAAATTGTGTTATATAATTAGCTATCAGTATCTTCACATGTTGAAATCGCACAACATGTATAATTTTAGAGATTCATGATTTACCTTTAAGCTTTTGCTTATCATTTAAACTTCCTGGCTTTCTCATTTGCTATGAAGATGATGTTATACAAATATGAGTTATCATATACAGGTGGTAACCCATATTGGATTTTCTATGAAAAACATGAGTGAAAGAAATATTCTGTGATCGTATGGGATTCACCATGTTATGCACTGTTGTTTTATACATTATGTATTTTTGTATAATATTTTATTAACTAATTTGAAATAAATAGTTATATTATTTTTTTAAATGTTTTAGTTTTACCCCATTTTTTTAAATTGTTTAAATTATTATAATCTTACAGAAATAAATAAATGTTTTTCTTTCACAAATCTATACATCTTAATAATTTATTTGACCACACATTTGGAACTTTCTTTTGTATTTTTCTATAAAATGCTAATATATTTTTTTTAAAGAATAATTATAAAGCAATTCAATATGAACATTTTTTTTAAAAAAGATTAGTATAATATCTTTCCTCTTTGTACAGTTTTTTTTCCCTGTTTGTAATTAAAATCTTCATAAATATCGTAACTCCAGGTTTAATGTTGTTGTTAATATATTTATGTGGTATACACCAAAGTACAATGTCTGTTTTTTCTTACTATATTGTTAGAATTGGAATTTAAGTCATTTATTAAATAACCGAGACAGGTTGGGTGACGAAAATTGTAATTAAAACTTTGTTGTGGCCTTTTATTTTTCCTTACGTGTTGAGATAAGACTAATATCTTTATCTTTTCTCAAGCTGTTATTTTGTAAGACATCTTCTTTAGGTAATTTTTTGGTTTTAGTGGCCATTTAAATTGAGTTGTTGTATTCTATAAAAATGGACATATAAATAATATAAATTTGTTCATATTAAATTTTTTAATATTTTGAGATACAGTATAACCTATATAAATTAATACTCGATAAATTAAAAATCAGTATTAATTAATAAATTTATTTAATCCCGAGTCGGAACAGTTTAAAATTTAACAAAATTCGATAGATAATAATTTTTTGGAAACTCATATGTAAATATATAGTCCCAAAAAAATATAAATTAATAATTACATAAATATATATCTATATATATACATATATATACTAAGATAACATATTAAATATGAGTATGATGTTTTCTTATTTAAGCTGAAGATCTCATTAATATTTATTTCTACTTTCATTTATCATATCAAATTTTTAGTGAAATTAATATTTTAGCTTTGAAATCAAATTTTATAAAGTTTTCTACACACTACAAATTTTTCATTTATAAATACTTTCAAAAATATTCTAATATATTTTTAGTTTCATTATTGCAGATTGTAAAAAATTTTAATATATTTTTAACTAATGCGCATATATCATTTTTACATAATTACTCAATATATGTTATTAAAATGTATTGTAGTGTGATAAATAATTTCGTTTTTATTTCTTAAGGTTTGTATATGTCATTTTTATTAATATATTCATTTAAATTTCTTATAATATCTTTATTTTTCACAGAAAAACCTTATTAATATTATGAAGTAAACACATTTTTCTATAAATTAATGAAAATAAATTTATCGATTAATAAATAATTCTATAAATTAATATATTTTCATGGTCCCAACATTATTAATTTATAGAGATTTTACTGTATATGAAGTACTTAAGAATTTGATATATTGTTTTTAATATTCCTAATTGGAAATTTTGGTATATTTTGTTGATTATTACATTTTTTTAAATAGATTTGTATTTTTAAAAGAGAACAATTTTGTGATATTTTGGTGTAAGTTATTTTTTTAAATCATTTTTCCTTATAATTTTATAATTTTTAATATATTTTTGTTTAACATTATATTAGTTTATCATAATATTAAAATTTTGGATTTTTTTATAAATTTTTTAAAAATATGAATGAACATATTTTTTTTTTTTTGGTATTCTGAACATAGTCTTATAACATATAAATTAATATTTTTTCCTTTTAAAAAGAAATGAGTGTACTGTGAAAATTTGAATTCTTAAATAAGTTTTTTTTTGGGTTTTTTTTTAATAAAGAATAAGTTATTTTAAAAGTCTTGTTTATCAAATAGGGATTATAATATGTATGTTTTTTTTTTTCCAATGTTTTTCAATACTTGTTACATTATTGACTGTGTACTATTAATGACATACCTTAGTTTATGTGTAAGAAACGGTTATGAGATGTATGTGATGACTGTGCGTTAACTCTACCTCTGTTATTTGCAGCTGAAGAAAGGGAAGATTGGAAGCCGTCTCTTCGTATAAGATGTTGTCTCCTGTTTTTTTGTTTTTTATCCCCTCACCACTGTTTCTTCTTCGTAGTATTGTTCACACTTAAAATAATATCTACAGTTTAATACGTTTCTGTAATTTGAGTAGGTAATATTTGGTTGTAGGTGATTACCCTCTGTAGCATATCTTCTTCCTCTTAATGCATCATGATTCGTATATATGGTTTGCTTTTTTGGGCTATCAATATTTATTGCCCTTTTTTTCCTTTCTTTTTTAGGACCTTTGAACTTTTGGAATTTAGAATATCTAATAAAGCTTCTCTATATAAGAATTTTGAAAACCCTTAACCTGTCAAACTATGAAGATGTAGATGTAAAATAAGAACATTGTTAATTATTTTTGAAGTGAATGTTTGAAAAATGAAATAAGTAGAACATAAAGAAGCAGATAAACATTGTCTCACTAAGGTACGTAAATGATGTGAGACAAATTTAAAAACCGAAGGAAAAAGGATTTTGATAAAATGCTTCAGAAGGGACTTCTAATGGTGTTCATATGAACGGACGATTTTAGTTGGTTGTTTGCTGGCGTTTGGTGTTGTGAGCAGCAGTTTCTTCAGACCCAGCCTGACTTTGGATTCCCTCCTCATTGGTGCCACTCTCTCCATTGCCTGCTAAGTTGTTGAGAGTGTTTGGAGGTGAGTTTGTCTCTCCACCATCTTCTTCTTCGTTAACCTCAACTTGAACAGCTTTCTCTTCCTTGATGATTTTGCTTACAGTTAACGTCTGTCTAGACGCTCGGAAGTTATACTCAGACACCTTCACTTCAAATTTGTGAGTCTGCCCAATCACTTCATAACAGCTTTGTGGTATTGGCACTTCTTCTCCTTGAGCAATTTCACCATGTTCCTGCGTGTCTTTATTGTCAGCGTAATGTGATGTTATTATGTGTGATGTTGCGTGAAAATGTAAACATAGTACCTCCACATATTCGTCCATAGTTTCAGAAGCTTTTCTCCCCATTAAATCAGCTCCAGCCAAATGTGGCTTCACTTTCTTTGTCCTCCACCGAGAACTCCAAACGGTACCTAGGAGAATTATTTGTAAATATGAATCACTTTTATGACCAAAATATATTGCCTAAGGATGCGAAGTTGTTGTATAGTAGTAATGCTTTAACAAACTATAACTGGTGAAACCAAATATATGAGGTTGCGCGTTGGTGCAATTTTAAATGGGGAGGTAGAGATTAGAGTAATTTACATGATAACTCCCATAACATTCTCGTTCTTGCATTTCTGGCATACCAATGTTGAAGCCGCTTTGATTACTTTAGTGTTGCAATCTGTGCACCCAATATAGTACCAGCCATACTCGTCTTTGAACTTTTTTATGGTGCCAAAGCAGTGGAATGTGGCCCTCTGATCAAATAAAATAGTTGTGAAGTCAAATCTGAAATTTATTTGATTGTATTTGAAGTTTTTATGTACCTGTGGTGATTCTTTCTTGAGGAAGTTCAGGATTTCCGAAATGGTGACTGTTTCCACCTTAGCAATCTGTGATGCATCTACAGTCGCAGCTTCCATAGGATGCTCTTGGAGCCTAAAAAATATATAGGGAAAGGTGAGTATAGTTTATTTGAGAGTGAAGAATTTGAGGGTTAAGAGATTTCGTACCAAGTAAGGTACTCTCTTGTTGGAAGGACGTCAGAATCGAGGAACACTCGAGTTGATGACATGGAGGCAAGGCAAACTCTTCCTGTCGTAGAGTCGCTTAAAANAGTTTAAAAGTTTAGATATCGAACATGTGCATATGTTATTTTGCAAAGATTGATAAGTAAGAGAGAGCGCAGGGGTTGAATTATAATGTCTATTTTGAAAGTTCTAAGCCAATTGCCGGATCATGTTTATTTTAAAATAGTATGGAGAAGAGTTACTTAACCTCCAATTTTTTTGGGATTGACAGTAGTGACCAGGACAACCGACGGGATGGTCTCGGTGGCTCTGTATTTCATGGTGAATTCGACAGCAGCGTTGTCCCATAAATATATATTGATCAAGGGACCTCTGCATTTGTGAAAATCTATATTAGTAAGTGTTATCTGGTCATGTGGAACTATTATTGCAGAATTAGTGACATTTTGCTTACTCTTTTGGCTGGATGTGTAATGAAACACGGCCCTTTTTTGCACCAGGCGAAATGTCGAGGTGGTGGTTGTTGTGGAGGTTGTCGCCGTTTATCAGCTTGATATGGTCTACTACATCTGCAAGTTATGCGAGAATATTATTGTGTAAGTCCTTATAAATGATAATAAAGCAGAGAACATAAAGTAAGAGTCGAATATACCATAAAGATCACCCCTCCTGTCACAGTTTCGCTCAAAATCTTCAAAGGAGTGAAACCTGAATCTGTCTGAGTCTATAGTGATATTTGGGTCTCGGAGTTCTGCCAAATAGGAGTTCTTGGTGAAACACACTGTGTACTTATGGTCAGTCACTTTGTACATCTCTTTGTTGCCAGTTGCAAAGAAATTAGTGAGGCTGTAGATTGAGTTTCGTTTGAGTTGGCCTTGGAATCTTCCTATTCGGTTAGCTCCAATGAACCCTTGGATGACAGTTCCCTGAAATAATAGAGGCATGGGTTAGAGGGATAAATGTGAATGTATTTAAGTGGTTGCTAAATCATACAACGGGAACAATCATAAGGAAAGAAATAACAGGACGCAAGAAGATTAGATGAGATTGTAAAATTTGATGGTCAACTTGGACAACTAAATACGAATTTTAATGACAGTAAGAGGAGAGTCGAAGATGAACATCTTTTGAAGGGCTTGGAAAGAAAGTTTTGCCCAAAAAGAATGCAAAAAAAAACAGCATAGCACTAATGTCAACTCATTTATCTAAATCAGTCAAATTTCTCGGTTAAGTACATCACAAATGCCTGTGTTATCATAACTCTAATAAGACGTATGAAGATAATGGAATCAAAGCACTGTCTTTTGAAGGATTTCTTTTTTTTTTGGTAAGATCTTTTGAAGGATTTCTAAACAAAACAGATGAGACATTGATATATACACGCAAATAACCTGTAATATGTGAATTCATAAACCATTTAATGGCAACCTAAAGAGAGGATTCTAATTACAGTCTCCTGACGTTCAACCACAAACTATAGGCAGCTGTAAGAACTGCGTACATATAGATACACATATATGATCGCAGAATGTAGACGGTTTATGAATGATGGTGATTTAGCATGCATATGATCGCAAGAGAGTTCACATGCAATGGATTTATTTCAGTTAATCACTATGGGTCAGGCACATGACAAATGCGAACTGATTCTCTATCTACACTTGGCAATCATTGCAAGAAAAAATTAAGACAAAGAAAATCATCTAGGCAAAAACAACATATTTTAATAGGTTTTCCAACCACTAAACAAACCAACAGAAAATCTAATAACAGTTGAAAACATAATGTTTATGGTTTCACTATATCGAGAGAACTTCATCTAACTGAGTGAATGCAATCGTGACTAAATCAATCAAATTTTCTTTTAGAATGAGAACAAAACAAATGGACAGATCAAGGGAATAAGGTTAACAATCGACAGATGAGACTGAAGCTATGCAAATAGAGCGCAGAGAAGAAGACAATACCTGTTCATCTATTAGGAGGAGCTCAAGACCAATGAGAAGACCACCTTTCGTTGGATTGCGGGCCTCCCAGAAATGAACCAAGCGGAACACTAATTTCTCTTCAGAGACACCAGCGTTGATCGAATCAAACAGAGTTGCCATTTGCGACGGCCCGGCAAGTGCAGGTTTTTTGCTGGTCTTCGCCATTGTTGGTGTGAAAATGATTGAGGATTTTTGGGGAGTGAGTAGCATCGAATGGTGGCCATAGTATTTATATAGTGAGTGGAGAGGAAGTGAAACGATGGCTGGACGTTCAGCTTGGGATTAAATGATTCATTTAGGGGTTAAACTGAAATCGTCAACATTAAAGCTTGGCGGAGGAGGAGATGAGGAAGAACAATCGTCAGGGTTAAAATATTGGGGGGGAGACGATAGAATTGTCGATTTCATCGACACATATGGACTTGTTTCTCAAAGTTTGTACAGTTGGGCCACTAAAGGGCCACAACCAATTCCCCTCTCAAATGGGTTTGTAAGAAACCAAATAAATAAACAGATCTAATAACTGGAAGATCAAGTATGGGCTTTGAAATATGCAATGAGTGCAATCAGTTATGGGTCACGTATGGATGAGTGCAATTAGTTATTGGTTTGTATTGGTTTGTAAAAATAATTGACAACTTAGATAGAGTGTGACGTGGATTTATTTCCGACGTGGACACTCTAAGAAGCCTTGGATACAATCCCTTTTATTATATAGGGATAATTTACTTGCAATCACCAAACGATAGACTTGTGATAGTTCTAATTTAATAGATATTCATATGATTTTTTATGTGACCATAAGATTTTTTAAAGACCAAAATAATCTACAGTATAATAATATGTTTACTGTGTATTTGTAGGTAAGTCTAGACATGTGAGAACTCACACCACTTCAAAAAGTCTCAATAAGTTCTAACCTCAAAACTATAATTCAAGAAAAAATGGGGAGATTTATCTCAATGATCCCATTATGGTTACAAAATTGTAAGAGACAGCAAAGATTAACAGTGTGGCCGTCTACAAAGAATTCTTAAAGCGCATCAATGAATTGAACAAACAAAGTAACTTTTATGGGTTCATGAAGTTTAAAGAAGCATATGTAAAAATTTCATTACATGAAGTGGAGCTTGCTTATGAAATTGTTAAGTGGTTATGCACTTTCACCATATGTTATTAGATCAATATCACTAGGTCCAAACAAACCTAGTAATGGCTATGAACAAGCTTGAGGAAAATCAAATACAAGTGAGAGAAGGAAACTGTCATGCCATATGTAGCCTCTTATGTATAATTGAAGAACCCTAAAAAATTTCCATCAAACAAATTGCTAGTGTAGGATTTAGAGTTTTGAGCTACTATTTTACTCTTGTTGATGAACTGTAGATAAAGATGGCTCAATGAGCCAAACCTGGAGAATGAGGAGAGCTACATGGCCACAAGGCTATAAGAGACATCCACATCAACAGAAATACCACTGATGTAGTGGGGTTTATTACTACTCCTCTTTATCATGCCACCTACTTTATCAAAGATCTTTCCCAAATAATTCACGACATTAAGAATGCCAGTTCTTGGCATGTATTAATGTTAAAATTTTTATTGTAAGGTAGTGTTGGAGTTATTGCTAATGGTGTGGTGAAAGATCACATTGGCCATGTTCTAATTGCAGTTCATCATAGAGGCACTGGTGCATTTTCGTAGACTGGTATTAAAATTTCTAGTCATTTATAGAAACTGATCTATCTAGTGGAGATAAACCAAAATCTTGTTACTAATGACCTTCATGACTGAACTATTTTTGAGATAGATGGCCAGATAAAAAAAAATGTAAGAATATGTTATTAATTTTGGATGTATGGTTGTTGAAAAAGTGAGGGAGATCATGGCTGGACTTGGTTCCTAAACTTTAACTGAAATATTGGTCATGCAGATATGCTTGAGTTTAACAGAAAAGTTTTCATGAACAATGATAAGTTAGAATACATTGAAATCTCTCTATTGCTCATACCGCTGCTGTGATTAGTCTTAAGGCTCCTTAGTAATGTGTTCAAAAACAAGATCACGGCTTAGACATGGCTATGGATTAGGAGCTAATTGCATTGTAAAAATCTATTATAGAGAAATCTCTTTTAATGTACATTAAAACTTCTATTTGCAATGTTAATCGTGCGGTTACAACAATCATGAGCCATGAGGTTACCAAACACTACCACTTGGCTGAACTACCAAATGATACAATTCAGATCAGGTTTTCATGAAGTACTAGGAAATTCTTGGAGTTTTTATGTGTCCTAGAATTATATTAAACTTGCGGATGATAATAATGAATATGTTAGAAAAGGAATCTCCATGGGTAAAGTGTTGTCTACCCACCTATAGGAAACAGTTTTGATTAAAAAAAAAAACCATTGTTATCGGTAACATATAATATTTTGGGTGTAATAATTGTGAAGCATAATTTAATGAGATGGCTTATGAAGGAATCTTTTATATTTGTGTTTCTGGTGCTAAAGTTGTTGTGGAAGATGTTAGTGATCATGGTTTCGAATACATGAATATTGATGTTGTTTTGGTGCTTTGAAAAACTGGTAGGAAATTATTACTGGTATTAGTGGCGATATTGCTTATGTCCTTGGTATGGATGGAAAGTTTCATACAAGATGCATCCTTGACCTTATTGATATGGATGAAGTTGATAAACTTTGATGATCATGATGAACTTACCAACTATGACAACCAATTTTTTTATCTAATAACTTGAAAAACTTATTATTTAAGTTGGATATACAAAATTTACATGCTTTTGTCTTTTTCTTGTATTTTTTTTCTTTGGGAAAGTTAATAAAATCACAACCCATAAAATGGATCATAACTCAGATACCATGTAAAATTTTCGATAGCAAAAATGATCAAACCATTTTTTTAGTGTACTTCATTGAATAGTAATTTACAACTATTTATACTACAATATCATATCTAATAAAACTAAAAAGTTTTATAGTTATTGCATCATAAAAACACACTTTGAATCATCTTAACCATAGGGGTTGCCATGATTAATAGGATATTTGTTTTTAAATCCGGTAAATTGTTCTTCTCACATCATGTTCTTGTAAGTTTAGTTTTCTTTATACATTCTTGTGTTTATATACATTGTTGTTAAGCTATATTCTTGTGTTTATAGGTATCAGTTTATGTTTCAGGAAAATGTTAGAATTGGAGTATATTTATCTATGCGAAAAGTTGAATTTTAAACTAAAATCTTCAGCTTGTCTATGTTTTCATTTATCTTGGGAGGGCCAAATTAGTACAAAACAGAGAGAAGAGATACTAATCCACAATATTAGCTTATTTTTGGTAATGCTTAGTCCTCTTTTTAATGTTAAGCTTAGCCATCTCATGAATCTGTTTAACAATATCAGTGTTCTTTTTTACATACATACTAACTCTTTCATGCAAAGGTAAAAACATTAGATTTAATGGGATTGGTAGATTGAACCCATAAAAATTTTGAAAGAAAAAATAATTAGTAGCTGAATTAACTGAGTGGGTATAAGCAAACTTAACACGAGTAAAACAAGCTTTCTAAATCTTAATGTTCTTTCTAATGATAGCACATAATAGTGTAAACAACATTATTTTTACTACTTCAGTTTGGTCATCGATTTGAGTGTGAAAAGTATTTGAAAACAACAACTTATTTCATAATCTATATCATAAATTTTTCCAAAAATAGCTCAAAAATTTGGTATCTATATCAGCAACAATCATCGCATGCATTACATGCAAACGAACAATCTCCTTAAAGAATGAATCAGGTAGATTGGTGGCATCATCAGTTTTCTGACAAGAAATAAAATATGCTAAACTTATCTACAACCACAAAGATATATTCTTTTCCCTTCCTAATTCTAGCATAATCAAGCACAAAATTCCAGTGAAATATCGGTCCAAAGGCTTGGATATGATACTAAAAAAAGAGTATATACCATTTGGTTGTACTTTGGACTTAACTTGCTTATAAATGACAAACTTTCAAGAAATACATTTCACATCTCATTTCATATGTGGCCAGAAGAAGTGGCCATACATGATAATTAAAGTTTCGGCAACTTCCAAATTCCCCATCAACCCGTCTTCATGTGATTTTCTAACAAGAAAATATTTCATTGAGAAATTAGGAATACACAACCAGTTCTCAAAGAGGAGAAATCCTAATTTTTTTAAAGTTCACATTTGCAAACTTAGCACAAGCTTGAATAATCTTTGAAGTTAGTATTTGATTGAAAAAGGTCTTTATGTGTTCAAACTCATATCACTATGCATCATATCAGAGAATTTAAGGTATCTCATTCTAACTTCTAACTGAAAAAAGAGCTTTTTTTTCATGCATAAGCCTCACTCAATTTTAAAAGTCTTTAAGAAATCAGGCAGAGAAAGAAGATGTTCGCTAATGAGCTTCCCCTTCAGGCCTTCAAGGTTTATGACGCTTCTTCTTAAGCTTCTTCCCACTTGAACCCAATATCCTTTTTGATCACTTCAGTCAGTGGGGCTGCAATGGTGAAGGTTTATGTACAAAGTCTATTTGGTGCTCAATCTCATGGATTTGAGGTAAACCACTTGAGTTGTTTTTTACAAATACATCTTCACAATCTTGAAAGAGAAAAACGATACTATTCGGTCACACCGGTTCAAAGTTAGTAAGGAGGATACAAGTCTCCTTGTATAAGAGAACAATAAAAGATTTTTTTTTGAAAGTAAAGCTTTTTAAACCTAACTAGTTATCGCAAAAGAAGTTGGTTTGTTTACTCACAAGTTTGCTTTCAAAGTTTTTTTACTTGAATTTTCTCAAACTCTTATTCTCTTTGTATTTATTAATGTTTGGGACACTCAAGCTCTCTTGGTCCTTCTTTGGCTCAAATATTTTTGATCTTGATAAACTTCAAGTGGTATTAAGGGAAATATAGTTATGATCTTATCATTTCTACTAAAAAGTGTGTCTGTTGGTGTAATCATCACAGTAACTTTCCGGTCTAAATTCCATGGTCTTACCAAAAGTATGTGACTGGCTTTCTTAGGAAATACATCATAAAGGGTCTCATCCTTGTACTTTCCAATGGACAAATGGATTTTTACTTGGTTATGCACCTTTATTTCGCCATGATCATTCAACCATTGAAAGTGGTAAGGTTTCGGGTGCATTACGGTCTTCAACCCAAACGTCTTCACCATGATTAGATACACCATGTTAATAGAGATTTCTCTATTAATGATGAGGCTAAAAGTTTTATCTTGGACATGTCCGCATCTTAATTTTATGAATTGAGTTTTCGATTATCTTACGTATGAATATACATTCGGTTATTCAGTTTAGTTCAGTTAAAGTTATTTTTTTTTTACGAATGAAGAAAATTATTTTGTATTTTTTTATTATAATTGTAAATTAAATTCTATTAAAAATTAGTTTATGATTCTAAAGAATTAGTTTGTTAATTGTATTTTTATTTTTTCAATTTTTTTTTAAATATTGCAAAGATTTTAAATTTTAAATAATGATAGTTAATAATAATTTGTTTAGCTGGTAAAAAAAAAGTTTCATTTTTTATTAAGGTTTTGAATCATAAAATAATATATAAAAGAAAAAAATACATTCCCATATAATAATATATTTAGGAGTAATATCTATTTCCTAAAATTTTGGTAACTAATATCTTAGTTTGAATTATTGTCATATCTCAATATTTTGGTAATTAAGATGATTAAGAAAAATAATTATGGATTATTAGTAACAAATTAATATTATTGTAGAGATAAATATAAATCTATAATCAAATAGATTTCAGTGGTATATAGATTGTAAATAATAGGGTTTTTTAAAACATTTTTTGAAATATATTTCTTAAATAATATTATAATATTATAGAGCGAGTATAATGTTGTTTTTTAAAATGGATTCTTTAAATGGAAGCCACAAAAAGGAATTTAAGCCCATATGCAAATAGGCCCAGATCAGTAATAGAAGTTTTAATCATTTCCACGAGAACACACGTGTCATCATCTCTGAAGTAAACGAAACCGCACCACAACCGTAGGATCGACGCCGAATACTCTCCGGCAACGTTAACGAAATTGTCTCTATTCGCGGAGGCCAACAACACCTCATCGCCGACGAGATCTTCCACCAAACATCAAATCAAAACCAGAACTCAGTTAAGATTGATGAGTAGTTTCTAGGTTTGACTCCAATCATGAACGAAGAAACTAATCGATACGCAAAATGGAAACAGAGAGAACTCCTTCTTATACTCTTATACGCCGTCGTTTTCTACGCTTATGCTCTACGTATATCCCTTCGTCTCTCTCACGGTAAAAACTTCAATTTCGCATAAAGAACGAATCTTTAAGTACTTTAAAGTCTCAGTCTTGTGATTTGGTGATGAAAGTTTTGAACTTTAGATCATTACTTCAAGCTTCACGGTTTAGCTTCAGGCTGGCTCATTCCTAATCGACGCAATGTAATGCTTCTTGATTCAAAGTATCTTTATGGGTTTTGTTGATTACTTTGAAAGGTTTAAGTTTTGTGTTTTTTGGTTTTTTTTGTAGGATGTTTCTGATGGTCAATGGAGGAACTTCCGTGGGAATTTGCCAATTCTCAGCTTTGTTTTTACAGTTTTCACTGTGGTTGCGAATGGGTTTAGGTTGTTTTTTAAGTTGAGAGCTAAAGGAATGGCGATCTTGTGGCTTTTGTTGTCACTTGTTTACTTGACTTACTTACATGGAGCTTGGTATTAACTGATTCCATCTCTTTTTCTTATGGCTTTCTTTGTTACTTTGTTTATTTATGTTTTCTAATTTATGTGTTCTCTTTCCAGTGTCATTTACATTCTCTCTATTGCGACTGCTAATTTCCTTCTTGTTAAGGTATGTGTTCTTTCAAACTTGAAACAGTTTGTAGGATTTACCCTCTTGACATTATTCTTGGTGTATTGATAGTTTGGATCGTAAGAGTGTATAAAATGTAGGGTAGAGCCTTCCTTGGCTCGTTATGCCTTCTTAGCTGATCATTGCTCACATTAATGCAGGTTTTTGCACGGACAAAGTACTTTCCTTTCGTCCTTTGGACTTTCAATGTATTTTTCCTCTTGTGCAATCGTATTTATGAAGGATACTCGTTCTCCATTTTCGGGTGAGTCATTTACATCTCAAAATTGGCATAAAGATGGAATTTTGTAGCGTGATGGTTGTGGTAATTTGATTATTACTCTCTTTTATACAAGGCGGCAGTTTGAATTCCTGGACAACTTTCGGGGCACATTCAGATGGCATATATGCTTTAACTTCGGTATTTGTTTTATCCTGTTACCATTGACTGCTAATTTCTCTATATGAAGTCATACAATGGTATCTTGAGAAAACACAATTTCACTCCAACATAACTTTCTGCAGTTGTTCTGCGCATGATAAGTTTTGGATATGATTATCACTGGGGCCAACTGGATTCTCATTTTGATCAGGAGGTGAATTTCCTTTCATGATGCGGTTCTTTTGTAAAAGAGGGAGAATGTTAGATAGGAAGACATCGTCTCGCGTTAATTTTGGCTGCATATCCGCTGTGGTATTCATAATAGTTTAGCGTTTAGTTCGAGAAATAAAATATCATCTTAATCTGTTTCTCAGGCATCTGGTGACATTCTTATTTGTTAATTAAGTTTTCTAATTTTCTTGTCTTTTGATTTACGCGTCTATCGTGTTTCACTGAGCAACTATCTAAAGCTAATGGTGCAGCCATCTCTTATTTCTCTATTTGGTTACTGCAGAAACACGTAACACGCTGTTCGTTATGTAAGTTGGGGAAGACTTGCTACGTAGTTCGTCAGGTTGGCTTCATCACCATCCTTTCACTTCTATCATTAATGTCCTTTTGCTATTGCATTACTAATCTCTAACCTGGTATTTTTGTTAGGAGAAAGGTCTAGCAAGTGACAGCAGCTGCAGTTTTGTTTTATACCTTTGTTATTTGGTCTATGCCCCCTTGTACATTGCGGGGCCAATCATAAGCTTCAATGCATTTGCTTCTCAGGTATGTGGTTTTGTTATGCCTTCACTTTGTAGTCCTTACATGTCTGTGTTAGTCTTTAAAACACCTTCTTTTTTCATACTTAGTACTGTCTTCATGAGATCTCATTACAAAGTCGGTGTTTTTACAGCTAGATGTGCCACAGAATACTCATTCTGTGAAAGATGTTGCGCGTTATGGATTGCGTTGGTTATTCAGCTTCTTGCTGATGGAACTTATGACACAATTTTTCTATTACAATGCATTTGTGATCAGGTGAAACTCTTTCAGAACTAGCGTGATAATTAGACACTTCTATTATTTTTTTTCCTTATCTAAGTTTTACAAGCTGCGACCTTCTTTGCATTTGTGACAGTGGTCTGTGGAGAGAATTATCTCCTGTGGAAATATTTATCGTCGGATACGGAGTAAGATATTATTGATATTATCATTGTTATTTTGTTTAGCAATGAAATTACTTTTTACTAGACAATCTAATTATAGATCAAGAGGCTCTTGGTACTTTTAGCTATTTGCCCAATACTGACCGTAGTGCTATTTGTGTTGCTACAGGTGCTAAACTTCATGTGGCTTAAGTTCCTTCTTTTATGGAGATATTTCCGCTTCTGGTCTCTGGTATGCCCCTTTAAAGCATAAGGCCCACTAGGTCTATAATTCTAATATCGTTTAGTAGAATACAAGTTCGAGTAGTTGTGGAGTAGTTAAGCTTAGTCCTTTAATCTGATGACGCTTGTCTCTATGAATTTTCAAATCGTCACTTAATTCACGGCTGCTAGCTAGATATTCTAGGGGGTGTCGCAGGATTAAAAATTAGTAATAATGAGGAACGTTGTGGTTTTTTAGGATCAAGATACGGTTCTGATGAGTAATATAATGTTAACGATCTTCTCTTAGGTGAATGGCATTGAGACTGTTGAGAATATGCCGAATTGCATTAATAATTGCTACAGCCTGGAAACATTCTGGAAAACCTGGCATGCCTCGTATAATAGGTGGCTTATTAGGTGAAAATGGTTAACCCTAAACTCCTGGTTTCAACTTAAAGCATCGCTACATATTTTCTTTTAATGTCAGCTCGTAAATAGTACGTTAACAACTTCCATTTAGGTATATGTATATTCCTCTGGGTGGATCACGAAGAAAGCTTCTGAATGTGTGGGTTGTATTTACATTTGTTGCCGTGTGGCATGATTTAGAATGGTAATCCATCGCCTTCAGATAATTCTTTTGGTTGTATGGACTATTCGATCCAACTCTCATGTGGTTGGTTTTTTCAGGAAGCTTCTTTCGTGGGCATGGTTAACATGTTTATTCTTCATGCCAGAAATGTTATTGAAATCAGCATCCAGTGCATATAAGGTCAGTTATACAATAGTTGTTTTATTCACTCCAAATAACTGAAGAAGTGAAGCCTCATGAGTTCCAAGTCTTTAGCATGCGATAATTTATGTTTAGAGACTATGCACTGTGTCTGACTATCAAGTAATATGTTGTGGACCACGTCCACTCCCTTGGGAGCCTATTTCGATATGTCCAAAGACAGCTTAAACCTCCATAGGTTCCTTTGATGTTCGAGTTCTTGTCCATGAGAACTGGAGTTAACATGATAAGTACTGTTGTAGGTTAAAAGTGCCTTTGGAGAATTCATCCTTCGTGAACTCAAGGCGTTGTCTGGTGCCGTCACCATCACATGCCTTATGGTACATAGCTTTTGCTAAATTCTCCTAGCCTCATTACTCCAATTGCCTTCATTTTAATGCATACATTCATGCTGACAAATAAGACTTGAGTTTCACAATTGCAGATCGCAAATCTTGCTGGCTATGTCATTGGACCATCAGGTATAAACTGGTTGGTCTCCAGCTTTCTTAGTAGAGAAGGTATAAAACTTCACGATTTTCAATCCTCGTTTATGTTCTTTGTGTTGCGATCTGATTCAATAATGTTCACTCATTTGATATGACAGGATTACCTGTTCTAGGCGGCGTGTTCTTCAGCTTTTACCTCGGTACAAAGGTAACTACTGCATGCAATTTTCTGTTTCTTTCTCCGTTTGCTAGAGCTGGATTCGTTGTTTGCTAGGGCTGGATTCGTTGATTGAATACTCCCAACTTTCCTTTCTTTTTTCTTTTCGCAGCTGATGTTTCACATCCAGGATTTGAGAAGTGGGGTACATAGCCCGAGGTAGCTGAGGCAAAGAGTTGTAATTACATTATTGTTTAGTTATATTTTTGTTTCAAATTTTGGTTGGGGAAACTGTGTTTTTCCTTGGTGAAAGATGCAAAATGAAATCAACTTTTTTCTTGCAAAGGCTTTTTGATTGATTCTCAGCAGCGGTAGTCTCTGGATGACCACAGCAATTGATGAAACCACATCGAATACTCTTTAAAGGTATCTGGTATAAAAATGAAAGCCCCTTCATTACTATCATACGTACATGCTTCACCAAACCAGTTTGATGAATTCTGAATGATCTTGTGCTGACTCCTGCTTTTGCATATCCGCTATTGGACCTATGAATTCGGTTGCCTAGTCCATCCTGATATTGTGTCCATTCCGTAGTTTCGTTACAGTTTCATCATTCAGAAACACAATCAAAGTCGTTATCACCACTTTTCTTTCCTCATTCATCTTGGTTGTGCAAGAAGCAAGCAGAATTATCCACAGGGTGGAAACATCCTTAACGCTGAGGACTAGAACAACCGGGAAGTGTGGCAGTATTCGGTGTAGTCCAGCCATTGACCATCTCACAGAAGATATTCATCTCTGTCATGCCCTTGAACTCCACATTCATCTATTACAAGTAAACACATGTCAGCTTTTGATTTCCTTAGATATGTCAAGAGTTGCCAGATTGGGTGTCCATAGATGCTACTCATGCTATCACGGGCTATTCTTTGTAACCTGAAGTTTCGCACCTTCGTGATGACAAGACGACTACAAAGTATCTAACCGTTGGAAACACCAAGTCTCTATGAGGCATTTCGTAGGCGAATCAGGACAGGTGCAATTAACATAATCCATGAAAGAGCGATTTGCGAGAATCGCTTGAAGGCAAAGAAAGTGAAGATGCAAGGAACGAAATGGTAAGAGATAAGGAAATAGAGCATGACCGTTGATGATGGATTTCCATTAATGGATTTAGGTGCCATGGAAGAGAAATAGAGAAACTGATTGAGGCCATTGAAAAAGACCATTGTCCCTTCACAACCCAACAAGAATAGGTTGAGAGAAGACAGTGGAGGATTAAGACACACCTTTGCTTTTTAATCATGTGGCTCTAACAGAAATCTCACTTTTAGACGTAATGGAATTGCATAAGTGATGATAGTGACAATGTCAAACTGATAATATGATTGCCACAGGAAGATACACGAATAATTTGCACAAGTAACTAAATTATATTATTACCAAAAGGACAAAAAGGTGGCAGCTTCCTAAGAATCTGATCCTAAATTTTCTGTAAAATATCTTAACACAATAATTTAATTCATAGGCTACAGAATTGTGTATGAATGTGAAAGGAATAGACTTTTGGTCAGCTCGGAAATAATTGCAATCTGTCTGCAACATTCTGCGATCTGATCTCTGAGTAACCAAATTATATTTTACTTTTACAAGATCTTGATCTGGAATCTTTTGTCAAATGCAACTAACTATCTAGTTAAATCTCTCATTAATCTGGTAGTTTAATGTTATCTTTGAATTATTTAAAATAAAATAAAAAGGTCTGATAATTATTGCTCTCTCTCCTCTTTAAGTCACTCTCATTCCTGTATACTTTTCCATATAAACCAAGGTTTATGATCAAGTTCTGAAACACCTTGTGTCTTCTCTGAAGATGAAGAAGCTTCTATGGAATCTGACTCTGTTTGGTCTCAGTCTCTTAATCCTTCCTGTACATGGGATTATGGAGTTTGATGAAATGGAGTGGTTTACAAATTTCAATGGAACAAAGGTGTTTCAGACTGAAAGTGATGTTTATTCAGAAGCAAAGTTTCCAATGGTGGGACTCACTCTCATTCAATCTGCTGCTGCTAAAGGAGCAGGTAAACATCTTCTATAATATTATCTGATCCATTTCCTTTGGATAATATATGTTTCTTGTTACACACTTTTTCAAAAATCGATTCATAATATCATTCGATTGTCTTTGTGTTTCTTGCAGTGTGTCTAGATGGAAGTCTTCCTGGATATCATTTGCATCGAGGGTCTGGTTCAGGAGCTAAGAATTGGCTCGTTCAATTGGAGGTTTGTTGCATCATAAAGATAGTCTATATATACTAATAGATATTAACAAATATTAATCGTACATGATCGTGTTTTATGTTTTTATAGGGAGGTGGATGGTGTGATACCATTAAAAATTGTGTATACCGTAAAACAAGTCGTCGTGGATCATCTAAGTATATGGAGAAACAGATACCTTTTGTAGGAATCCTAAGTGATAACGCCGCGGAAAATCCAGGTTAATGTCTAACAAAATCACTCTAAATTATGTTTTTCTCTGTTTTGGTTGCTAATACAAATGTTTGCCTTTAGACTTTTATAACTGGAATAGAGTAAAAGTCCGGTACTGTGATGGTGGATCCTTTAGTGGAGACAGTGAAAATAAGGTTAGCTTAGTTTTTTAAAATGTATAAAAATTTGGTCACTGTTGGTGTAACATTGATTGTTATATACTTATATGTAATTTCTTGCTACATATTAGGCTGCACAACTTCAGTTTAGAGGAAAGCGAATATGGTTAGCTGCTATGGAAGAGTTGATGGCAAAGGGAATGCATCAAGCCAAACAGGTAACCATTTTGCTCGTTGTTGTTTTCGTGTATGCATATGTTGCGTAATATTGACTTTATGTCATATTAGGCTCTGCTCTCTGGATGTTCTGCTGGAGGTCTTGCAGCGATATTACGTTGTGATGATTTTGGGAATATGTTTTCTTCTTCCACTAGAGTGAAATGTTTAAGTGACGCTGGCTTTTTCCTCGACGCGTGAGTCATTTGCTAGTATTGAATAGTTTCCATCATTAAGAAATAAGTCATGATTTTGGTATATTGACTTTTTGTAAATGTAATGAAGCATTGATGTGTCTGGAGGTCGATCTCTTAGACGTTTATATGCCGGTGTGGTCAAGTTACAGGTAAGAACACTAAATTTTGCAATGTTTTACTCTTTGTTATCCATAATACTTATAAAGAATTGTGTAATTTTTCAACAGAATATGGAAACAAAGCTTCCTAAAGACTGTTTAAACCGTCTTAATCCAACTTCGGTATTTGTTCTCATCTTACATCTTCTAGCTATATTTATAACAACAAAAAAACCATTTGAGCTAGATTTCATCAGGAAGTGTACTTATCAATTCTTCTATATTTGCAGTGTTTTTTCCCACAAAACCTAATAAACGAAATCAAGACTCCATTGTTTATTCTAAATGCTGCATATGATTCATGGCAGGTTAGTTTGTTGACTTTGTTCTCTTCTTTATCTTTTATCTACAAAAGGCAAAATGTGTATTTTAGTATATTGTATTTGTGCAGATCCAAGAGAGTTTAGCTCCTAAATCTGCAGATCCAAGTGGAAGTTGGCATGATTGTAGACTTAACTATGCCAAGTGTGACACATCTCAGATTCAGTTCCTACAAGGTGAAAACATGAAATAGTATTATTCTTATACTTGAAATAACCAACTGAGCTAATGTTTTTTCTTGTCTTGATATTGTTTGTGTTTACAGCGTTCAGGACTCGTATGGTGAATTTGATCAAAGGTTTCGCAAAGCCAAGTAAGAACGGAGTGTTTCTTAACTCATGCTTTGCTCACTGCCAAACAGAGAGGCATGACACATGGTATTCCAAAAACTCTCCTGCGGTTAGGAACAAGGTAGGCAACATTATTGTTCTTTTACTATTGATCATGATTCATGAACCACAATACAAACTGCACACACCGCCTTTTTGGCTTTGGTCTCTCTATTCCTAACCCGTTGAAAAGCTACAAACATTTTGAAAAACATCCAGAATAACACTTTTAGCTATCATTCTTGTTTGAATGTTTGCGTTGGTCAAATATAGCACTTGTTTACTGATTGACATAGAAATTTTTACCCTTGATAACTAAAATGCGTTAGGGACAATGATATCTTGGTCAGAAAATACAAAAATCATTTAATCATGTTATATTCGTGGTGCTAGTGTGGTAATTTTGTTATTAATTCCAAATATTATTGATGTTTGTTGTATATACAAAAACAGGGAATCGCAGTAGCGGTAGGAGATTGGTATTTCGAAAGAGGAGGAGCAAAGCTCATAGACTGTGCTTATCCTTGTGACAAGACTTGCCACAATTTGGTCTTTAGAGGATAACTTCAGTTTTTTATTTTATTTTATCCTTTGGCATTTAAATATGCATATTTTTTCCAGGCAAACAATGAATCAATAAAACCCATTTGATATCTTCTCCCTACATTGCTGCGACTGCCTAGAAACCTCACATCCTTACTTAATTCACTTGAATTCCAAGTCACTAAAGACATGTCCACATAACGGTATTGTTTAAATTTGAATAATCATTATAGAGAAAGTCTCTGATTTCTTAATGAAAATTTATGGGCCTATATCCATAATCTTTTCGTACCTGTGAATCAGTGATCATTGTACAAGATTATTAATCTCTTTCTTGTGTGTTATTTGAACGAGAAACTTTTAAAACTACCTTTTTGGATGACCAGCTAGTACGCGAGTTAACTCATCGATGTTAAATTCTGCTTTATAATCCAAAGGGTGATGTGGCCTAGTACCAGTACAAAAAGATTGGTTCTTCACTTCTTTTTTTTTTTTTTTTTTTTTCGTTTTNTTGGGTTTAAATTAATTTTAAATTGGATTTGTTTTTTTTTTTTTGGTGGTGATTATTTCGAAGTTTGGAATTAGACTCTAATTTTTGTGGGCTCAAAGTCATACTTTAAAATATCTAGAAATTGATTTCGATACTTAAAGAAACTTATAAGTCCAAAATATATAACACCCACGGTTTATAAGAAAAAAACTTCTAATTGGGTATTTTGATAAGCTCTTTTTCAATTTGCTTCCACACTAGGCATTACAATGATCATAATATGGATTAATAGTCTCTTTCAACGTACATCAAGGATGACGATCAGCGTCCGACCATTTGAGCTAAAGTCATTAACATTTATGTATATGATTCACAAACATCCAAAAGCTAAATTAAAATATTATTCACACATGGCACAGGTTGTCTAATTGTCGTTGATTTGATGGTACTCTTATAATATTAGAATTTTTAATCATTTTGCCATTCGTTCGCTTAATGAGGCCTTTAAGTGGATATGAGGTTAGTATTCTTTTCCTCCGATTTTAACTCTTTTCTATTTTTCTTTTTTATAACACCATTTTATTTGGGCACAGATTAACATTGTCACGGCTCTATTTATGAGTCTTTGGTACTTCTATATAATCGAAGAAGTGATAGAGACACTTGCAAAAAATTTTGCAATGTGACATGATTTAATTGATTTGGTATAGATGTTCACCTATGTAGTTCAGTGCATATACGTCCACCAACATGTAAAAACTATACACTTACTAATTTTGCATTTGTCATTGTAATCATCTTGATTTTTTAGAATAATTTAAGGGTAAGTAAATTGTTTAATTAAGTTAAAGAGGTTTAGTGATCTCCCCTTGTTTTTTTTTTAGTCAAACAAGATGTTAGTTTTTCTTAAAAAAAATCTAAAATTAGTTCCAAATTAACTCTCTCAAAATACTCCTTTTTAATGTCACTCAAACATACTCTTTTTAATATAAAATAATAGATTTTGCCAACTGAACTGAAATAAAGAAAAATAAGTTTTTAAAGAACTTTTATGATAATTGCTCCAATTTTGCAAAATTTGCTTAAAACTAAGCAAGAAAATGTGTTATTAGCGAACGAAATATTCCATAAACTTTATGTATTCAGATTATTTTGGGTTTAAAATTGGATATTGGATATCATCCGCTTGGATATCTAATCATCTCTATATCAAACCCCATTTGGTTATTTATCAATATTCCTATCGGTTTAGAACTTTTTACATTAGGTCTATTTATATTTGAATTTTGGATCCGATTATTATGCTCATTTCTATTTAGGCTTCGATTAAAAAACGAAATGAATGATATTAAGTAGGTTTGGCATTTATAACTGAATCCGAAATTCTTACCTGAATTCGACAAAAAATTCCGAACCCGATCTCAAACAGATCTAAACCAGTTTCCAAATGGGGTTTATAACTATGTATTTTTGGTTTTAAATAGTATCCGAACCGAAGTGAAACCCGAATAAGTATCCTTAAAAAATCTATAATTAATAATTATTATCTAATTTATATAATTTAGATACTTTCAAATATTTTAAAAATTCAATTTTATTATGTATTTTTATTATTATATTTAAGATGTATGAGTTCAAACATATTTTTATAATGTTTAAGAAGATTTCATTAGTTATATTATTTAGTTTTATGTGTTTTAAATTAAAATATTTATGTGTATTTTAGTTAAAATATATTATTTTAAAAATAAATACCTGGATCCGAGTCTAAAATGAGTTTAAATATGAGATTTGCATGGTATTACAAAATAGATTTGAACTCGAAAAATTACTAATCATACCCAACCCGAAATTTTATAAAACCCGAATGGGTTTTATATGATTAAATCCGAAAACTCAAAATTCCAAAAAATCCAATCCAAACCCGAACGACGAATGCTTTGGGCTAATATTTAAGCGTTAAATAAAAAAAAAACTGTAATAAAATCAACAGCTAAGTTACCAAATTTTCTATATTTTCTTAGAAGGTCGTGGAAGGCTGTGGAAAATAATATAGTTGACTTCGCACAGAGACGAAGAATACTAGTTCGTAACTATTGTTCTTTTTTTAGTTTTCCCCCGTTTCTTTTTAATCTTTTAATTTGTCATTTAACTGATTTTAGCTCTGAAGTCTAAAATAATGGTGAAAGAAGTGACTTTGGACCGCAATGTGTTTAAGGAAACTTGTTTATTGAAATCAATAATGCACGCATTTGCGTTCTTCTTTCTTCTTCAAGTATAGACACGTAACTTTTGATTTGTAGACAGCATCATTATCATTTTAACAAAAAGAATTGCACAAGATAAAAATAAAAATTATAGTACCAAACTTGAATTTACACTCGGAAAATAGGAACAATGCTAAAGGGACTGACCAAAAGACACGGCCATTCTCTGAAGATCCTTAGGGAACACGTCACTATCTTGACTTTGGCACCAAGGAAAGTCAATGTCGGAGTTGAAGTCGCTCTCTGATTTTACGTGAATCGGGCAAGAGCTTTGGTTCTGTGAAGTCAAGAACGATGCGTTTAGATACTCCTCTGACCATTTCATTTCATCGAGTCTAGGATTGTCAAGGTAGCTCGAGGTATTGTTGATCATGGTTCCACAGTTTGATCCCCAATTAGCCTCTATCACCTTTTCATGATCTCCTCCTGAGGTAGTACTTGAAGTGTGGTCTTGAGGAGAAAGAAGAATAAAGGAGGGCTTCACGCATATCTGCGTTTCGTAAACCGTGTTTGACACGGAACCATCGATGTAGGATTGTGTAGGGATCATGGAACAGAGCGAATTGTCGACTGAAGCAGAGTTTCCAAGCTTCTGCAAGACCAAGTAGTCGGAAGAATCAGACGGTTTTTGGAGAAATAGGTCTTGATTGTTTTCTGAGGGGAAACTTGGAGACTTATGGTCCTTGTCTACGTCAGAGAGAGGCTTATGCGTATTGGGATCGATCCCTTTTTGCCTAAGCTTCTTCTTGATACAAGAATTCCAAAAATTCTTGATCTCATTGTCGGTTCTTCCAGGAAGCCTTGTAGCAATTTGTGACCATCTAATACAAAACAAAATATGGGAATCAAGAAATACTCTGTTTAAGAAACAGAACACAAAGAAAAACCTCTGTTTCAGAAACAGAACACAAAGAAAAACCTCTGTTTCAGAAACATCATTATGATTAGATTATTACCGGTTTCCGAGGACAGAGTGAAGATCAACGATGAGATTCTGTTCCTCTGGTGAGAAAGCTCCTCTCTTCAAGTCAGGCCTTAAGTAATTGATCCACCTGAGTCTGCAACTCTTACCACATCTCTCCAGACCTGTTAGATTCAGACAGGTCTAGTTCTGTAAATTTAATAAAAGCAAAATCACAAATATAATTTATATTTTCCGGAGAAGAAAGAGTTCTGACCGGCGAGTTTAGGGACGGAGCTCCAGCAACCATGGCCGTTTTTGGTGATGTAAGTGAGAAGCTTCTCGTCTTCTTCAGGAGACCATAGACCTTTTCTTAGCTTTTGTTTGTAACAGGAAGAATGTCTAACCATGTTACAATGCTGTGTAAAGGAACAATGAAGAAAACTCTAGCTGTTTTGGTACTTTACTAGAGAAAGAGAAAGATTGAGAAAAGGAAGAGGAAAGGTTGAGAAAATGAAATAAATGTGCAGAGACTTAAGAAATAAATAGAGGCTAGAACAGAATGAAAAGAAGTAAGGAAAAGAAAGAAAGTCACTCTCAGAAGAAGACTTTGTTGAATTCTATGTTTTTTTTGTCCCCCTCTTTTCTATTTTTTCACTTTTAAGAGAAATTAAGACAGTCTAAAGTTCGGACCGAAGATCATGATTCATGGTTAAGTTAGTGGAATTTTCTTAAAAAGCTTCGTGCCACTGATAGTACTGGTAACAGTGACCCTTCATGTATGAATATGTCTCTATTACATTAATTAATTTAGTTCCAAAACATAAATATATTCATTGCTTAATTAATTGCTTTATCAACACAATAGTCTCCAGATTATATTGCCTTTAAAGTTGATGAAGTGCTGCTGAAAATCAGTTCCAACAATGTAGAATACCATCATTGGTTTAATTTTATATCATTTGGTTATTAAGTGTTCTTATTTATGTTAGAATATGTTTCCATTTGATTTTAGTTTCCTTAGCTTCAAATAACAATTTATTTGTGTACTAAAAATATGAACCTTCAACGAGGAATCTCTCGTACAATGCCTTGTTCATGCAGGAACCAACAACAACAAGAAGAAATTTATTTTTGTTATATAAAAAAGCAATACCGACACGAAATGTCTCATAATCAAATAGAATTAAAAATGGGCTACGTGATTTCTGTGGTATGATATCATGCAACGAAGCTGTCAAATAAGATACTTTGGATTAAACATTTGATCAAATGATTAATGAATAACATGAAAACTACTTATTTTGGTTATATAAAAACAATATTTTATATGAAAAAACAAACTCGAATCGCAATTACATAAAAAAACTCGTTATATGAAAAAACAAACAAGCTTTTAACGACTATCTTTTCAGTATACAACACGTATCAGAAAAATATAAATATTTGAAGACATAACTGCGACTTTTAAACATATTCGATTGGCTTCATGCATGATTGAAATCTATAATCAATTAATCATATCCGCTGCCAGCCTTCTATTATATGAACACCGTGTCAGATTTTAGATTTTAAGGCATTGATGTGAATTGGATTAGCGTGATACATGCACATAAAATTTATTAAACATTATTATTATTTTTCTCTTCATTTGGAATAGAGGAAAACTTTGAAGGTAAATATTTAAAAACATATCAATGTAAACTCTAGTCAAAAACTAATTTATTTTAAGTTTAAATGTATTCGTTTGAATGTAAAGAGTGACAAGTTGGTGCCTTCAGAATTTTCAACTCAAAAGCTTTTTATGATGATTTGGTACACTATACTAGATAAAGAAGTTTTTCTAAGTTATTTGTTAAGTTTGTGTTTGTTGAAAAAAAAAATGTTTTGTTTGTGTCAAATGGAGGGAATACAATCTTCAACTGATATTTTGAATGTTTCAACGAAAAGAAAAGAATTACCGGAAGCTTCTTGTTTTTATAAAAAGGTATTTTATAACTAAAATTATTGTGCATTTTAATATGCATACCTTTTTCATGTTAAATGAATCTCTTTAAGTTGTTGTGGCTTATGGCGTACGTGTTCTCGACTAGTCTCATACTCATCTCTTCGAAATTTCAAGATTGTGATATTTTATTGATTTATGTGGCCTTTTCAATAGTCAGTGTGAATTCTAAGACAACATCGTCGTGAAAAAGAAAATCTTTAGTGAGGGTCAGCTTGGTTGGAGAGTGACACTGCCTTTTAAACAATTGTACGGAAATCTTAAGAAAATTAGAATTTGGCTACAAACTGATTACTGATACCGGACCAGGTTCCCATAAAGAAATAGTGGGTTTAAAAAAAAAAAAAAAATTTAACATTCGTTCAAAAAAAAAAAAGAGAGAGAGAGAGACTTTTAAATTTTATATTATACAAGTAATAACTTCTTTCTTGTGGGCTCAATTCGGAACACGATCAAATAGTTGCCATGCTTAACATGCATTGTACTGGTCCTATTGGAACAGAAATGCTACATGTTATAGCTACAAAAGAGAATATATGAGCTGTTCACCCAAGTCAACCGTATAATATAACTCGTAAACTTTCTGTCTTCTCTTCTTCCTCTATATATTTATTATATGTAATGCATAAGCCAGTCTCACTGTCGTTTTGTTTGCTTCTGCCATACGGTGAATTGGTGAATGGTGATTATAAGATCCAAAAGGCAATATAATCTGGAGACTATTGTGTTGATAAAGCAATTAATTAAGCAATGAATATATTTATGTTTTGGAACTAAATTAATTAATGTAATAGAGACATATTCATACATGAAGGGTCACTGTTACCAGTACTATCAGTGGCACGAAGCTTTAACATCACTCGCCGACAAATAGAAAACATTAGCCTGTTAACTTAGTAAACACGCATCTCATAGTCTATATAGTATAATTTAATTAAGGATTCTTTTAGGGAGGACCGGATATAATTATCTTTTGCTGGAAAAATAAGTAATCGATGTCTTGTTGTCAAAGATATTATGTAACATTCTACAGCATATGTTAAAAGAAAGAAAAAAACATTCTACGTACCATTTGATTTAAGAAACCTTTGTTCAGATTGGTTCGTAAAAGTATAAGAAAAAGATATTGTTATGAACCTAGCATTTAAATTTGAATAAAAATAAATGTTTGAGAGCGAATTATATGCTGTTATGCTTTTAAAAATAAGCTAACGATAAAATGAAAGAATAGTTTCAAACAAAATTATTCTGGAAGAGAGAGTTTTTTTTCTAATTTAGAATACGATTTAGGAGTTATTCTTTTGTTTTTGTAATCCCTTTAGGAACTCCAATTCATTTAGAATTAGTTAACTTAAGAGTTGAAATCAATTAGATACTAAGTAAGAGCAACAATATAGAGATCGTCTTTGAAGTAAGGATCATATATAACAGTGATGTCAGTTTGTAGTAGCTGATGAATCCAACACGTTTAATTTGGCGATAAATAGTGAATAGTAGGATTGGAGCATATACTCGTGCTCATATAGACATACGATTTGTACAGTATAGTCGTTATTGGAGAAGTATGTTTGAAGTTTAAGTAGGAACCAAATCATGAAATGGAGAGCAAAACAAGGATAAACAGCAGAGAACAAATAGCGATTCATATTTGAAGCTGGCCCGTTGGAGCTGTTCTTTATAATAAATTTGCGCATTTCTGTTACACTGAAAATGTTGTGCTTGACGCTAATGTGGAATCGAAGATAGAAAGGTTTGTGGCAAAGGAAAGACTGTAAAACCAGACTTATTATTGCACGGAAAAAATCCACGACTTGCTTAGCATGACCGTCGTAGTCATATTATTGTTTCGTTAGGTTGCAAAATCGTAGGTGACACAAAATTCGTAGATTTTACATGATTAGTATGGCGTTCAGTGTAATTATTTGGATGTCGAATTGTGAATATATAAGTCATAATGTTTTGAATTACCTGTTCACAAGGTAAAGAACATTTTCCATATAAAAGAAAGTATAAATAACCACATCAACAGCCAGTAATATCTTTGGGATGCTTCGCTTTGATTTGAATAACTATTCTAAAACAAAAAATACTAAAAACTGGTTACCATTCACGTTGAAGGATTATATGGCTGCTGGTGATATTGGCTCATAACATGATACGATCCATATTTGATACCGGCCTAAAAGTATTAACATCATTATAACTTAGTGCTCAGAAAACTCTAATTTTTCTGATAAGCATCAATTAATTAGTGACGACAACTTCTTAATTAGTGGAAAAATAAGACATCAATTGATTAGAAATTGAGAAAGAGAAAGACAGACGAACGAAGACTTGGAGGATAAAAGGTGAAGTATGGGTGGGATAGGGCCCAAGGAAAAGAAGTGATCTTAATTATATGCATATTAGTTGGCCCATTTGGCGTTAACCCTATCATCAAGCAAACATTAGCACATGCATATCGATTTATATATGTTCAGATTCCTTTTCCTTATAACTTTAAAGAAAAATTATATCTTTTTACTTAAAAAAATTATCTTGTTCTTGTAACTATTGTTCAGAACAATAATCTAGTCCTAGGTCCATCTCCATCAAAAAAATGAGGAAGAGTATCAATTATTAGAATATTAGAAAAAAATAAATACTGGGAGAGAGAAATTAGAAACGTTTGTCTCTATACATAATTTGAGAAACGATTTAAGACACTTATTTTTTTTTTATCAGTTCAATTTACATTTTAAAATTAAAATTTATTTATATAGATAAGTAAGATAAAAATACTAATAACAATAAGTACGAAGAATATCATTACAATATTTACATTAACATTATCTATGCATCTAGTATTTTTTCTAGTAACCCTAATTTTGGAAGATGCTTAGGGCATCTCTAATGTATAATTATGAGACTCACTGATCTCTGTCTGAAGAAATTTCACCACCATTTTTGAGTCCAATTCCAGCTCTAGTCTCATGATTCTATGCTCCCAAGAAATGCATAAACCATAATAAATTCCCTAAAGTTCAGCTAAAGGTGCCGAATATATCCTAATATTAAACGCAAAACCTCTGCACCAATCACCCGCGTTATTTCTAACAACTCCACCTGCAGTTGCAAGACCAGGATTGCCTCGCTATGCCTCGTCTGTGTTCAGTTTAAACTAGTCTCCATAAGATGGCTCCCATCCAATCATCCTCTCTACTCTACTAGCTCTTGTACCAGTCTCTAATAACACATGATTTTCTCTAGTCACTTCCTGACACGATCTCTTAATAAACGGAATTCTATCCCTCCATGTTCTATTATCCCCAAAAATATTTCCGCACCGCCATTTCCAACTCCACCAAACAGTCATTGCAAAAACAGTTTCCCATAGACCGAATTCAGTTTCTTGTCCATTCCCTAAGTTAACATGCAACCATTCCAGTAAAGACTGGGAAAAAAAAATACCTGTTGCTCCTTTGGTGGGACCAATTTATACCAAATTCCAGAGATCGCTGGACAGTCTCGTATCACATAGATAATAGATTTAATAGCGCCTTTACACACATGACATACCTCTGAGCCACTCATATGTCGCCGGTACCTCTCTTGGTTTGTCATAATTGCCTGATTTCCCACCAGCAATAAAAAAATTCGAACCCTTTCAGCTGCAGTCACCTTCCAAATTCTTTTGTAGAATGTCTCTAAGTTCTGACGAGGATATTCATTTTTTGTTAAAAGTTTATATGCAGACGCAACAGTAAAACTTCCATCCCCACTTTCTCCCCAAGACAAACGATCATGGCCACCGACTATAGTATCCAAAACCACAAACTGCATCTTGAGCAAGCAATTATCAGTCACATAAGGTACAATCCTTGCAGCATCCCATCCCATACCCTCATGCCAAAAATCTCTTACTTTGGAAGTTATATACCCTTGTGGTAGTATCATATTATCATTTTCGAAAATAGAAGACCCCAATAGCCATTTATCAGTCCAAAATCGAGCTGTCCTGCAATCTCCCAACACCCAACTATACCCATTCTGAACCACTTCATTCAGCTCCACTACCACGCTACGCCAAGTAGAAGACCAGTTGCTACCCGTCTCTCTCCAACTACGATCATGAATCTCACCAACCCTGTACTTACTCCGCACTACCCTGGCCCATAAACTCTCCTTATAATGTAAAAGCCGCCATCCCGCCTTAGACAATAAGGCTTTACTGGTATATTTGACAACCTCACCCATACTGGAGTCGTCTCTATCTCATCCTTGAGAGGGTTAAAGTCCGGCGTCCAAACTTGAGCCATAAGATAACTTCCCAAAGTTATCCATGGTCCTCTTGTCAATGCCGCCATATACTCTTCTTCCTTCTCAAATCTGATCAGAAAGAACTGATGGGGAAAATCCATCACAGTCATATCTTCACACGGTTTCCATAATTCTCTCAACCGTCGTATTAACACCAGCAAGGCAATATGCCTCCCTAATACTTTCACAATCATGCATCTCCTCCACAATCCGTTCATCGCTTCTAACACATACCGTTCAATCGTAATTACTGGTTCCCCCTCGTCTCCATCTGGGAATTCCAGCCTAAGCCTCTCCTTAACAAACTCCTCTCCAATCACTTCCTCTGGTGTAGGCATCCTTCCCGTGTTGCAGCCTGTAACCTTACTCGCCCACGATCCTGGTGCATCCGGAGGATCCCTGGGGGCCGTCCTCTCTCACCAGATTCCTCCATCATTGCATCCTAATCACCCGTTAGTAAAACCCTAAAATCGCCAACCGCCATCGTTGCAGAGCTTTTATGCCGTCTTAGTTTAAAGGCATTTATGATGGGGAACAAAACCAAAGCATTGTGTGTGGTAAGCTTTAACCATAATATTTCGGATCAATTTTTGTTTTGCTTTGACATTTCAAACCAATTATAATGAAGCCTTATCTTGAAATTCATTTACAGATATTCTTGGTTAGGTAGTTAATATGAGAGAACTAATCCAACTTGAGGTATCTAACAAACCAACCAAGAAAATTGAGTTTGAACTAAAAGATGTCAAACATTTTAGTGTAATCAGATAGCAATCTAATCTGTTTTATTTTGGCTTCAGCGATTTTCATATTGGTTGTACTTTTATGTGATACATTTTCTGAGAAGATCTTTCAAGCTTCTCAAAATGCAGTAAATGATAAGATCATCTATTTTTATGACTTTCTTTATACAGACTTCTGGTTACATATATATACGCATCTGGCTTATTTGTTTTTATTTTTTTAGGTGTTAAAAATGTTTCAAATGCCTTTAATGCAAATATTCTTAACATAAATCTAACATACCATTTTGTTCAAGAGTTTATGGATTTGTAAATTTATAAAAATCATGAAATTATTTTTTTCTCTACTAAATTCTAATAAAATTTGATTTCTTAGTATGTAAATATTTTCATATAGTTTATCAAATGATGATCTCTCTCTCACTCTTTTGGAGAGCAAACCACAATATGATATTGTTACTATCAAAGATGACTATTAGGAGCAATGTTCAATCACCACAATTGCTGATTTGATTTCCTACACAGAGGTTTATATGTTATCTCTTACTCAAACCTTTAAATTTTGATAATTTAAAATATTTTCTGATGTGCTTGATTCTTTCTTATATTTTAGGTTGGTAAAGCTAAGATTAGGTGCACTATTGGTGAAATTGACACAGATTAAGGCTGATATTACTTTATTTGTACTAAAAAAACCACAAAAAGTCTTTAGGGCTATAAATGGTCCCAATGAAGTGGATGACCTCGAAGTAAAACCTAAATGGTGGTGTGGGATTTGTAAATCAAACATCACGGATGTTACTGCAAAGTAAAATTCTTGATTTTTTTTTCTTATTGGTTTATTTTACATTATGTCATTAGTATATCCTTATTTTTGGTACACTTTGTTTTGTTTTATGTAAGATACAAGCTCCATCTAAAAGTCAAAGATCAAACCAAGATGATAAACTACATATTGTTTGATTCACTGGCTAAAGAAATTGTCAAACACCATGCCTCTGAGATTTTCAATGGATCACTTGCTGAGGTAAATAGTAATTTTTTTTTTTTTTTTTTTACAAATATCTGCACATTTTTTCTTAATTTTTTTCTAATGGTTCTAAAATGTATTATTTCTAAGATTTATTTCTGAGATTGAAAATCCAGAAGATTTACTTGATGCTATCAAGACCTTAGTTGGGAAGACTTATGAGTTTGTTTTGATTATTGAAAAGAAGAATCTTAATGGAGGAAATGATACCTTCAAGGTTACATGGATAAGGATAAACAAATGGAATGATTGAATGTGACTTTTAAAGAAGAGTTAGATCATGAACCAAACTCTTCTGAATTGATTTTTAGTGATCAGGTATGACTCCACATGTTTTTTTTAGTTATATGAAAAACATACAAATTTATACAACTAATTTCAAAATATTTGTTTTTAATGTGAAAACCAACCTCATGCCTCAAAGTAGTAAATCATCCCGCAAACGCGAGTTGACAAAAATACTATGAATATGTGTATTTACTAACGAGTAAAGTGTTTTCGATCAAAATACATCGCAAATCTGATTTTTTATATTTTTTCAGAAGATGACACACATATTTACTTGGGTAATAATGTACGTTCTATAGTCTTGTATGATTTTAAAATTATAACTTGGATTTAATGATATATATGTTTAACTGTGGGAAAAAAATTATTAAAAAAATTTTGTTTTTACATATGGTTTAATTTGTTTTAGAGAATTTTACAATCTAAGTGACTTATACACTTTCATATTACATTGTAAATGACTTTAATATTTTAGGTGACTTTGTTTTGTCATTTTTCACATAAAATCTATTTTTTGTACTTTTTAATTTCCCTCTTCTCTCTTTCTCTTTCGCCATTTTCTTCTTTTTGTTATTTTATTATTTATTATATTTATTTATTTTCATTTAATTTATTATTTTTCATCCTATATTATTTTGATTATGTTTTATTTTTTAAGAAACACAAATTATCTTTTTATTTTATAATAAAATTATAATTTTTTTCTGCATTTTGGTATACACTTTTGTATATTTTAGTTTTTTATAAATAAAAACTTGTAGATATAAATATAAGATCATTCTATTTAATCTTGTCTACTCATACTTATCCATATAGATTTATTTCCAAAAATTATCAATTGAAAATACTATATCTTATCTATTAAAACATGTCCATGACTGGGTAACCTTCTTATGTGGAGATAATATCTATACACAATTCTGTTTAGATACCAATGCAATCATTAATTCACACATTCCAGAATAATTATCATTTATAATGCTATTTAGAAACTTTGTAGGTAATCGTGGACATCCATTTACGAAATATACAAACACATATCAACATATATATGGAGGAAGGAATGTTACTATGAATTCGACACAAGATGTTGATAAGATATAGTGAACACGAACCCGTTATACACAAAACAAAAGTAGCATGTCTATGTTACCTTAAATATCAGATCCTAGGCATGGTGACGTAGATACCATATTAAGAATATGATGACATGAACATGATGATTTTATCTTGTGTGTCATTGGTTTGTATCCATTGTGTCTTCATCAATATCATGTGACAAAAATACATGATGTGGATAAGATATAGTGGATTCGAATTCGTTGATCCACAAAACAAAATCATCATGTCCATGGACATGATCACGTGGATATCAGATAGTTGTCTTATATATCATATCCTAGATACGATGAAGTAGATTCCAGATTAAGAATATGATGACATAGACATGATAATTTTTTTTATGTTTCAACAGGTTCGTATCCATTGTATCTTTGTCCACATCTTGTGAGGAAAATACATGATGTAGACAAAATATAATAGACACGAATTCATTGATACACAAAACAAAATCATCATATCCATTGACATGATAACATAGATATCAGATCAAGGATGTGTTGTCTTAAATATCATATCTTAGACATAAAGACGTAGATATAAGATTGAGAACATGATGACACGGATATAATGATTTTGTTTCGTGTCTCAACAGATCCATGTCTACTATATCTTGTTCATGCTTATCTAATTCATTATAACATTCATTTGTGGATATGGATACATATTTATATCTATAAATATTTAAAATATATCAAATTGGATATTAAAATATAGAGAAAAAACTAGAATTTTTATTTATAAAATAAAAATATATTTTGTTTTAAAAAAATAATCAAATCAATATATAAGAGTATATGTTAAAGTTGATTATAATAAAAATAAAGAAAAAAATAATCAAAATTGACATAAAAGAAAGAGAAGGAAAAATGTTTAAAATATTTTTTTAGGATAAAAGAGACAATACACACAATACAAATCCTCTAATATATCAAAATCACTTAAAATATAAAGTAAATATATAAAGTTACGCATAGTGAAAAACATTTTTCTGTAGAGCTAAAAATAGTAAAGCAAACACAATACAACCACACTCACATTTGAATTATACTTCATAATTAAATATAAAAAAATTATAAAATGTTTTTTTTGTTCATTTCATTTCTTGGACCGGTGAGCAACGGGTGGTGGCGTCGAAAACGCAAAGGCAGTTGTAAGGCAGTTATTGGTATTTGAATCGGAGCTCCTTCTTTTTAGGAATAAACAGAGGACGTTACACAATCAAACTCAGTTTCTTCCCTTATTAAACGGATCCAATATATTCATTCCTATATTCTTGTTTATTAACTAAGAACAACGTAAGAGGAGCAAAAAATCTACAAAAATAAAATTTACAGAAGAAGAATGGGCAGTTTCATTGAAATTCTTTGTGCAGTTCTCATACCTCCTGTTGGTGTATTTCTCAGATTTGGCTGCGGGGTAATGTGTTTTTCATAAATATATTTATCACTTCTTATTTTTTTTTAAAAAATGTGAAAGTATTTTCTGAATCTCGTTTTTCATCTTTTTGTGTATTTTTGCAGTTGGAGTTTTGGCTATCTTTGCTCCTAACGTTCTTGGGTTATATCCCTGGAATGGTATATGCTATTTGGGTTCTTACCAAATAGGAACAACCAAACAAAAACACTTAATCCATCTTTTATTTTCTCTTTCCTTTGCTTTCGAACAATGTATCTCAGGTTGTTTTTTATGTTGTGTTATGGACTCAGTGTAATCTTTGATCTTTCAGTAATTTAACAATCTTCTTGTTGTTATATTAGATATGTAAATTCAAGCACTTTCCATGATTCTTTCTCCATTTTTTTTTTTTGCCTGATAAAGTTTGAACAATAACCAAATGTTCTTGAAAGAGTGGATATGATCAAATAATTAATCTAAACGTTCCTTGTTTCAAAAATAACAGTGATTAAATCAATATAAATTAGGAATTATTTTCTGTTTTAAGTTCCACTAGAGGCATTACATGGAGTAAAAGTCACATGAGTCATTGATATAACACAATACACTTACGTAGATAAACTGGTGTACATAAACTTAAGCGGCTTCTGCAATGCCTATTTGAAGATTGCCTGAATCGAATACTGTGTGGTAAGCTCCCATAAAGATATCCCCAATGATCCTGCATGGACACAGAGTCTTGACTTCAAAACTCTAAACGTAAAAATGGAACTAAATTAAATTTGTAGGAATCACCGCGGCTTACCAAAGAGGACCTGTCGGTGGAGGCAAATCATAAGCAGAAAACCCACTTATGCACTTCTCAGCATTGCCTGCTCCAACTTTGAGAATATACTAAAACATGTAACAGACAGCAAATATACTATTAGTCTATGAACACGTCACATAACATTTTCAGGTAAAAATATAGTGAAAGGTCATATTTTTTTAACTTGTTGAGGGGTGAGAGAGAAGGGGTTGCCTCCAATTGTGAAAGTAACATTTGGCATATTTTGGATGTTATTGCAGTCGACGATTGACTCGCCTGCGGGACTGGAAAAGCTCTCACAAAGCTTGTTCACGTATTCGAAAACTTTCTCTTTGATTTCTTTCTGTTTCAGTTGTGTTTCCATCCAAACAACAACCATCTCACAGACCTCGTATAGAACTACTGATCCTTCTTGCTCAACCACTGTTTTGCTTCCTGTCCTGCACTCAGTAGGATCGAAGGTTATACCGATATGCTTTGGTTATGTTGCTTTGAAGAGATAGTTATACCTACTCTTTTTCGAAACCAGTGAAACCAAGCTCTTTACACACTAGAGCAGGAAGTACCTACAAGTTAACATCAGAATCTTAATGAACTATTCACAATGGCGTATATATAATGGCAAAACTGACAAAACATATTCACCTTTAAGAATAACAGATCCCATATCTTCTTTCCATACTGAGAAACAACTATTTTGCACTCCTTACTAAAAACCCCCTTAGCGCCAATTCTATGGTTGATTTGTGCGATTACCGTCTGAAATGAAAGATGAATATCAAGTACAGGCATTTTTTTGTAAAGCTTAAGGACAAATGGATCGTTTTTTACAGTTGGTCCAGAAAGTAGTGAAGTTCCTGAGTCCATGATTGCAGCACATCCTTTTTCACAGAAACCTACACGTACAAACTTTCCATTTCATGATCCACACATGAGTAAATCATTCAGCATTTCGACCAGCTAGTTACCAGTTGAGCTGTTTCCGACAAGGATATCTCCCATGTTAAACTGAAAGAAAACGACAAACCTTAAGACTAAATCATCAGAGAGCAAATATATATAGACTAAGTAATGTATTGTTACCTGCCAGTAGCCTCTTTTACTGATAGGAACATAAGTGTGGTTGCCTTTGAAGTGCGCAGGATCAACACCACCGAACACAATCTCACCTCCTATTTCAGATTCCGTATCACGGTTTAGCCAGAATGAGAAAACTTTCTCCTTCACTAGTTCTTGATTCACCATGTTGTACCAGACTGGCACAGCATTTCCAACTGAAATCTCCTGAAACCCTAACCCGAATAGTCCATTCCCTTCATATGTAGCTTCGACAAACTCCTGATTTTGTAGGGAATATTATAACTTGTAAGTGTAATGCAGAATGCTATTTCATTGCAAACCAAATGGTGTTAAATGCTGAGAGACAGTTCCACCTGATTTTTGACTACAAGATCACCAACTTTCACATTGTCTTCACTAATGAATCCAGAGATTGACCCCGATCCGTATGTTATAGTACATGGCTTTCCTGTTACTCAAAGTCACAAAACGTGATTCAGAGATATACCAAGATTGGCAGAATAATGTAAATATTACCGTTCTTTGTGTATGTTTTGGATTCCACAGACTTGTACATTGGAGGGAGCAAGCAAGCAAACTGAAGAACAACACAAATACTAGACATCATTAGACAAAAGAGACAATTCGTACGCAAAAAAAGTTCATGATTCTGTATAACTCACGTCTAATAAAGAGCAATGTATAGATGGGACCCAGAGATTGGAACTTCCAGTATCGAATATAACTTGGAATTCTTGTGAAGGAGTTCCGATTCCAATAACTCCGTAGTATTGTGCGTCTAGGTAGTTTTTAAGAATCTTTATATTGTCATCATTAGAATCACTTCCTCGAGTAGCGAAAGACTGGTAACTTGTGAGACCTTGTGAATGTTTCAGCTTTCTGACCACTCTGCTAGCTCTAATATCATCGAGCCGTCTTTTCTTTAAACCGATGCGGAACAGATGACTGGAGGTTGTGGGATGAAACAAGATTGCTAAGAAACAAAAACAAATGGCTTGACGGACAAGCATCATCTCCTGTCATATGAATCGTCATTAAAGTAAGAATTAAGAAACTTTATTCATCAATATTCCCAGGAAACAAATTATCTTGAGAAGAATTTTAGATAAATAATATTATTCAAAGAGACAACAAGCTTTTCAACTTGTACATAAAGTTTAAGATTTTTTTTTATAAAAATCTCCCAAAAAAGGAGGAAAGTGAAGATTATTGTTGCGGATCTTTGGGTTGTCTCACTGATTAGATTAACTAGAATTCATCAATAACTGAAGCAATGTGATACTAATAGTAATTTCTTAGTAAGATTAAACCACATAATCACTTACTATATTAAACTGCATTAGGTTTACCGGACAGAAAGAAAAAGGAAATGAATCAAATGGGGGAACTGGGGAAGCCATCTTTAACACAGTCAACTCTAAATATGGAAAGACCAAACTCAAAAGAGAGACAATTACTGAAAGACTGATGAGTTATGGGAACAACAAACCTAAGTAGAGTGGAGAGGAGATCCAGAAGGTCAGAACTTTGTATGAGGGGAGGCAATTTTCTTTGTCATCAATTATCTCGTTCATATGCCATGTGTGGGTATATTTTTCTTCATCCACTGAAAGTGACACTGACACATTCGATGTTTTTGTACTTGACTTTGGAGACAAAGAGAGTTGCTTTGTTAAAAGTAAATTTCACAATTGGATGTGGTCTGGTGTGGTGGACCTGGTCGGATATTCTGATAATAGAAGTAGGGAATATGACACGATTTTCAACGGTAATTTATCAAAAGATTTTACAAAAAACTCCTTTCTCATGCGCAAAAAACTCCTTTCTTTTATTTTATTTGTTTCTTTAAGTAATCTTTCTTTCTCTTCCCCACCTAGGGGTTTGACGCAAAAGTTGAATTCTCAAAGCTGTAAAAATTCAAAAGCCTCTAAGATACAACATGATATAATAATGCTTGACAGAACATAGGTAAGGGAACTCTCATTGGCTAATGAAAGGTTTTTTTTTTTTTAATGAATTTTAAATTTATTCAAAACAAAAAGGCTTTTTTACAACAAATACATCTTTAAAAGACTAAGATCATCTCCAATTCTACTCTATTTCTTACTTTAAAATAGAGTAAAATAGATTTTAGAGTAAATTTGCTCTAACCCTACTCTATTTCTAACTCTAAAATAGAGTAAAAGTTGGGATTACTCCAAATATAGAGTAACAAATAGGTTTACTTTATTTTTTTGTTCATCATTCTGTTTTAGAGTGAAAAATAGAATAAGGTTGGAGCAAAACCCAACTTTATTTTAAACTTATTCTATTTTGAAGTAAAAAATAGAGTTGTACATTGGAGTCTAATACCCTAATAATGTAGTAGAAATATTTTGAATGAATTGAAACTATTGTCTTATTGGTAGCCACTGCTCCATAGCAGCTTCATATCTGGTGTCTCCTTTATATTGGATTGACGAGATTCTATTGCGCACATGTTTGTCTATGTTGCGAATGAGTACTGCAGTACTGCAGTTGGTGTTGCAGGTTCTCCATGTTTACGACCATTTCTTTCCCTCCAAATGATGTGAATCATCTTTTGAAACAGATATTGGAGAAGAAACAGAAGTATAGTCTCTGTAGTTGTTTCCAGCGTGAGCTCAACAATTTGATGGAAAGGTGATTCGTGAATTAATCGAATATGTTTGTCTAAAATTTTAATTTCAAATGACAATTTAGAATTTTAGGTTACTGGATAAAATAGTTGATACCACAACAATTAATTACTTACACATTTATGTTTGAGTTCAATACTGTCTTATCTATTTCTTGTATAATTGTCTAATTTATGATATGTGAATTTCTACTAACTTATCCTTGACCTAACACTTTATTTATTTGAGCTTTACATTGTTATTTACTGTTTTAATCTTATAATTGCAAACAACAAACCAATTTTCTGTCTTAGCTAGCTCCCTAGCTTAATCTCATTAGAAGAATCGCATGGCAGTGTCTTTTTGGATTTTGAAATTTTCTATACTATTTTCATTAATCAACAGATATTAAGGATTAAAAAACTGTTTGTATCAGAATGCTAAATCAAAGATCAGATATTCCATTTTAATCGGATCAAACATCATGTCCAAGCGAGGATGGTGAGGGTATCCATGAAGAAGATCCTGTTGAAGAAAATAATGGCAGTGATGAAGATGGTGGTGCTGAAACTTCTCATATATAATGGCCGGAGATCCAATTGTGGTATATTAACACAAACTAGACTTTTACCCAATTATTTTTGATTAATTCTGAATTTAGTAAATGAAATATTTTTATTTTTAATTTTATCTGATTCTTTTTAAAATACTTCTGATATTTAATTTTTTTGGATAAATTATATTTATAAATATGAAAGTTTGAGATGTGAACAATTTTATTTTTAATAAAAATATAGTAAATAATTTACTAAATTTTAACCCGTTAGTGAACTTTACTTTTTAGTTTGTTTTCGTTTTTACGTATTTTACATTGTAAAAATCAAAAAATAAAATATGTTAATTTTAGTTGGAATTTATTTTAATCGGATTATTATTCTAACCCGCAATATAATGTATGATCATATTTTTTATAATAATTTTTTTTTTATTTTTATAAATATTTTTGTAACATTTACAAAATAGTTTTATATAAATGATGTAATTACTTAATTTTATATGAAGTTAGAATGAGAAAAAATATAATAACTAAAAATAATTAATGATAAACATATTGAGAGTTATTTTTGATAAAGAAAATCTGAATGATTATATGTAATTATGTGTATGTAATTTATTATTTTCGATTTTTGGATTAGTCATATCTTTCATGAAACTTTTAGTGTTTTTTGTAAATTTTGAGTGGTATTTCTTTTAAATCGGATAATTATTATTTTCTAGTTATGCTTCCATTTTATTAGTATAGATAGATATTATATACATGTTTAATATTAATGTAAATATTGTATGATATACTTCGTACATGTTACAAGTTGGTACAATTCAGTTAATGTTATTGTTATCAGTATCACTAGGATAGTACCTGCGCTTTTGCGGAGGATTAATTATTATTTAAAAATTAAATATTAAATTTTAAATTTTTAATATTTATAAATTTTTATAATTTAACATATGGTTACAAATATAATTTTAATTTTTTCAGCTTTATCTTCAATTATTAAATTTTTAATATTAGTGTCACACATTTTTTTATGGTTTTTTTAATTTAGTCAAATGACAAAATATTATAAATATAAATTATGATTCTAAAATTATATTTTAAAGTATAATGATTCTAAAATGTTTTAACAAAACATATGATTCGTTAATTTTTGGCCAAAAACATAAATGTAGAAATATACTTTTTATATATAAAAAATTATATTAGTTAATTTTTTATTTTTCATCATTCATTTTAAAAAGGAAATTTATTTGTTATTTTTATTAATAATAGATTTATTATTAATTTACTGATAAATATTTGAATTGTTTACCATATTAATACGAATAATATAGATTTAGTAGATTTAATTTAAAATATCTATAACTGATTTTTATTTGTTTGGCAATAGAGATAAGAAATAAAAAAAATAAAAAAAATATCTGAAAAAATGAGTAAATGACACATCAGTAAAATAACCTCTAATTACTTTTCCTTTAATATATAGTAGATTCTATATTTTATTATAATTTTATCATGTCAATTTTTAATTATTATTGGTGGATATTTATTAAAATTACATATTAATATAAATATTATTATTATATTTATTATCTATCATTTTAATAAAATTATTATTAAGATATCTAAGATCTTAGCACTAATGAAATTTTGTCAAAGTCAACAAGCAATTCCAACTGTCGTGCATATTTCGGTTTCAAATGGATTTTGAAAGATTGATGATGATCAAATGCTAAATCTAAATGTTACTGCAACATTACATCTAAAGAGCAATGAAATCAATATACACGAGGAACCACTTTATGTTTGAAGTTATCAATCAAAGAATCTAAGTGCTACGTGATCACTAAAATACAAGATCAACTGAACAAACAGAAAGTTTGATAATGCAAATATAATGACAAAGCAAAAGAAAAATAATCAGTGCGCTAGCTAGAGGTCTGATAAAGTTTTGATAAGGAATGATCTAATATGTTGCTTTAGGCCCCAAAAAAAGAACAAAAATCTGGAGAGGAACAGAGATATACAGAGCAAGCTATTCTAGAAAATAGTTGATTGAGCTATAATACGCTTGAGTAGTTTTAAATTATAGGTGGATGGACACAACACCCAATCAGTGAAGTTGAGGTTCGGCTGTCCTAATCGATGCAAGACAATCTCCCAGACGTGAAGACCGAAATTGTAAGTCTGATTACACACAACAAACACATTTAGACAACAAATTTTCCTCCCAAATATTTAGATGTGTGTTAGTAATATTTTACCTTGCACGTCAAGCTTTCCCTCAAAATTTGACATAGGAGATGTGCTGGACTTTGTAATAATCTTTTCCTCCTTCTGACAGTCTCTTTTTCCATTCCTCTCCCATACTTAGATGCTTTAAGGAAGTGATGAATCACAGCCCATCAGGAACTTCCTTTAGTTTCGTACAATAACTAATATCGATAGTATGAAGAAGGGGCATGGAGCCTTCTTCTACTATCCACTCTTCCCACTCCTCTAATCCAAGCAACAATAGCATCTGCAACTGAGGAAACCCACCTTTGGAGCAAACCATTCTCCTCCCACATAAAGATCTTTTCCCTAAATCAACCTCTTTCAAGTGAACCATCTTCTCTAGAATCGGCATTGGATCCTCTTTCAAATGACAACCAATTAGAGATATGGTTGTAAGGTGAGAAGGCAAGTGTTTCTCATCAGGTAATCCTGGCATGTTTATACCCAACTCTAGATGTTTAAGATGAATACAATCCAAAACGAATCCTTTTTCATCATTCTTGGGAGCATACACCTTGAAGTAATTGTAATCTATGCTAAGACTTTCCAGGTGTCTCAGTTTACTTAGAGATGAAGATAGAGCTTCAGTAGTACACCCCTCCTCGTTGAATATGATTAAGAGATTTCTTAGCCTTTTCATACAGTGAAGATCCGTCACACTGCTATGCTTTGTTGAGAAGAACTTCAACGTCGACAAGTTGATTAGGTTACCTAATTCCAGCTTTGTCTTATCATGCATTCTCCCTGAAGGTAATGAAAGGTATCTCAATTCTTGCATCTCTTTCAATATATTAGGCACATAAAGTGGATATCTCGCATATAAGCATAGGTTTAAATAGACTAGCATCTTCAGATTCCTCATCGTAGAAGGTAGACGAGATACATGCGCCTTATATAAACTCAAATATCTCAAATGGATGAGCTTTCCGATGCTAGACGGTAACTTCCCTCCTTCAAAATGGGCTCTAGAGAGATCTAAAACCCTCATTAACTTTAGCCTTTGAAAGAATAAACTTGATGCCATCCAATTTGAACCCCAAATAAATAAGAGAGATCTAAGTCTTGGATTCTTCACTTCCTTCTCCACATTAAATGTTTCATCAGACCAATGTACTGCGAGTCTACGAGATTTGTAGTTTGCGATTGATGTCCCGTGAACAATTTGTAGAAAATTCTCTTCTTTGGCTTTCAAAAGACAAACTTCTCTCATCATGGCATGCAATTGACAGGTTTCAAATCTTGAAGTCCTACCATCTCTTTCAGACATAACCATATTTCTCTTAACCAGCTCTTCTATGCAGACATCTGCAACATCACGGATGCTTGCTCTTTCATAATGCTCAGGCTTTGGTATTCCTTCTGCTGCCCAGCAATAAGACAATTTCTCCACATTTATTGGATAATCTTCTGGAAAATTGGCCAAGTAGAGGAAGTAATGCTTAAAGAAAATAGGCAACTCTTGAAAGCTTAGAGACAATACATGGTGAACTGAATTGTGATTTCCGTCATTAAAACTAGTTCTTCCTGCCAGGTGAGATCTAATGTTCTCATATACCCTTTTCCACTCACTTAACGTGTGTTGGGCAGCTAATAACCCTCCTAGAACTTTGACAGCTAATGGTAGTCCTCCACAATGTTTGATCATTTTCTTACCCATCTCTACCATTTCTATATTAACCTTAAACTCTGCACAACATAGCCAAGTAGTATTTGGGCTTTAAGATAAAAAAATACGATGCAACTACATGGAGAAGAGTGTTTAATAATTATTTCTTGAAAGCTTACCTGCTGTGTCGTTCTTAGGAAAAGCTATCCTCCGAAAAAGTGTCCAACTTTCTTTGGCGGTAAGGCATTTTGGTTTAAAAGTTATGCATTTTGGATCTGCATGTAGCGCAACGTTCTCGTTGCGAGAATTAAGTAATACCTTCCATCCTGAAATGAAATTTTAGGTTATAATGCCTAAACAAAAGAAAATATATGAGTGTCTTGTGACGCTCTATATTATTCTTAATCAGTTTTTAGAAAAATTATAACAGCATTAGATGTTACCTCTTGTTGGTGGAAACACATTCTTTAGTCTATCCCAATCTTCTTCTTTCCACACATCATCCAGGACTATCAAAGACTTACTAGCTTCCAACAACCGAAAGAGATTGTCTTGGAGCTTATCTTCAGTCATATTTGACACTATGTGCTCATCATATTCTGAACTTAGCCTCTGCATGATCGTCCCCCATACATATTTCCGTGTAAAGCGTTGTGAAACACACACCCACACAACTCCATTAAAACTATTTTTAACCATCTCATGATTAAAAACTTGTCTAGCAAGGGTAGTTTTACCAATACCGCCCATCCCACATATAGAAACTACTTGAATGCTTTCTTCCTCTACTAAATATCCAACCAATTTCTTCACGCTTTCCTCCAAACCCACAAGATGGCTTTAGTTGTCGCTAGGAAAAGTGTGTCTCATCTCCCTTTGTCTTTCTTGAAGAGTTTCTGAATTACTGCTACCATTCACAATCATCTGTTGATATATCATGGTTTTTATGGTTTTTAATCATGATATAAGTTGTATA
>OVBI01000924.1:0-47480 GCA_900406495.1 Sisymbrium altissimum
GAATCCACCTTCTTCACTCTCGTCCCCATCTTCACGCCCTAGATTTCTCGCCTTATTCTTCGAATTGCGTCCTCTCTTCTTCTTGTTCCCTTGAGACGCCACCGTTCCAGAATCTTCTCGGTGACGAGGTTTGAGGTTGCGGCGGATCGAACCTAGTAGAGATAGAAACGCAACGGGAGAGAAGAAAGTGAAAACGGGGCAGTTCGTCGAGAGAAACAGAGAGAGGTATGCGTCGGAGGCTAGAATAGCTAGACGGCCAGATTCAATCGGCGAATCCATAGCGGCGGAGAAGCAGCGGAGAAACGACGAAGCCATTGAGGAGAGGCTGCCGTAGAACGGTTGAGGATTTCATCGTCGTCTGTTTCGAGGAGAGACTTGAGATCCGTGACGGAGTTCGTTGTAGTAGGATTCGTCATCTCCTCCTCCTTCGATTCCTGCAATGTTTCTAGCAACCAGAAGCTTATGTGTCACTAGCAAATAATAATATAACCATATTAATTTATATTTTTATATAATTATAGTTACATATTTTTCAAAGTTAAAATATCTTAATCAATTTATTTAAATGGTTTGTATTAGTTCCTTTTAATGTTTTTAAAATCAAAGCGTATAAATTGATTATTTTAATTGTTTATATATCTTGATTACAAAAACTATAAAACTCTGTAATTATAAAAAATAATTTTAATGTGTCTCACTATATAATAGAGTAATATACATATATATATATATATATTAAATATTTTCAATTTATCAAGTTAAAAAAATATTTTGATCTAATTTTTCAAAATTTAGTTATTTATGTTATTTTATGTGCAACTTTACAAAAAATGATTTTATGACTTATAAAAATCTTTTAAGTATAATATTTTAAATTACATTTATCATTTTATTTAAAAATTAAATATATATGGTTTATTTTTTTATTTTAAATTTTAAATTAATTAGCAAAATGAGATCTATTATTTTTAGATTATTTGGATATTTATTTAATAATTTTAGTGTTTGCAAAGATGTTTGATAATGTTATAATTTATAATTATCCTTATTAAAAATCTTGAAATACATATAAAAGTTAATGTCATTCTTTATAAATAACACATAAAATAAAGTTTTTTTCATAAAAAGGATTATATTTCAATAATATAGATAGATTTGAAGATCTTTAGCCATATGGTTGCTCTTGATTAATAGAGCTTTGGGAGAGCATTGTATTATAGGTCAGTCTGTTTCATAATTGAGATGCAGTATCTTGTTGATGCAGTTACTAATTTTTATTTGTTTATACCAAATTCAAATATGCATCTAGATGCAATATTTGAATAAAAAAATAATTAACTAAAACAATGAAATATTAACTAATAATTTAAATTCAATTATTTTATAATATATATACGTATTTGTTATTGATCCTATATGAGCATGCATAAATCATTAAATTAATAATAGAATTCTTAACGAAAAAAAATATTATTTTGATGTATACATTAAAGTCTATATCAAGAGTATAAGCCCATGATTAACCTAACTTCAGTTAAAAGTTGTATGTGATAATTATCAATAAGCTTTTCATATCAATTAAAGTAATCAGCAGAACAAAAAAGATGTGAAATTGTTATTTATCAAATGCCCCAAAATAATTAAAAAAGCGTTAAGAAAATAAAAAAGATAGAAATAAAAAAAATTCTGCATTTCATCAACCAATTATCAATGGCTAATTTGAGCAATCTTCCAAAGAAAATAAGATCTTCTCGTCGAAAGTGCAATGATTTATCTAAAGATGAGGCTGTTACAAAGAATCCCTTGGTAAATGGTGTATTGTTACATCGATCAATATTTCGAAGATTATCAATGGCTAGGTTAACCAATTTTCCAAGAAAATCATATACTCTAATGAGCTTTGGAATTCTCAATGGCTCTAATCATCTACCTATAAAGCTGAGTGGTATTCATATTAGCCTTATTAACCTTTTGTTTTCTAAACAACATAAATCGAACTTAAAAAATAACTTGTACATTGCATGTGCAACTTTGCAAATAAAAAACAACTAAAATATAAATTATGTCAACAAAATTGAATGTTTAGAAAACAAAAATGTGAATGTAGTAGTTATTACCTATGTAAATAGATATTCAACTTTATTGGTAAAACATAGTATTATCAAGATTTTCAAAGTTTATGTCAGAATAGTGAATGAAATCAGTTACAAAGAGCTTTCTAATCATAAAAAATAAAGTAATGTTTTATTTAAAAAATTTATAACTTAAGGGGGTTTAGTAGGAGTTGATTTTTTAATGATTATTAAAATTTTCAGATTCCATTGTTATTGTTTTATAGATATTGACATTTTACACAAAATCTATTGTTATTGGTTTGATGATTTCTTAATTTTACACAAAATCTATACTAATATTAATTAAGAGGTACATTTTTAAAAATACTTCAAAAAACCTTTTATTTACAATGATGCCACTACTTTTAGTTGGTAAAAGATTTTATAGTAATTTATCTATTTTCTTCTAATATTTATTGTTTCCTAACTTCCAAAATTTAGAAAAGATTCTAAGATTTTATTCTAAATTCTAGGATTTTAGTTTTCAAAATTGTGAACCAATTTAAAAAAAATGACAAAATGAATATGTACTTTACACTTTTATTTTTTTAAAAATTATATTATTATTATATAACATTTATAAAAAAATAAGAAACAGAACATAAATATGAAAGTTAATATATTTTAAATTTTATAATAAATTTTATATAATCCAAACATCGCTATTTGTTTTTTTTTTATATAAAAGTATTAAGCTATAAGTTTGACTGATAATATAATTCTTAAAATTCTAAAACTATCTAATCAAAATAAAATATGAATCATAAATAATATAATCTTTCTAATTCTAAAAAAAATTAACTCACACAGTAAAAAGTCTTAGTCAATATATTAATTTTTCTAATTCTAAAAAATATTTTTTTTAAAAAAAATTGTTATTTTGCATAAACATGGGTTAAAATACTTAACTCCGTACGAAGAGTGGGTAAAATCTGAATGTTATTCAAAAAGTTTGGTTTTTAAAGATTTTATGATTCTATTAAAATCTATTTTTATTGGGAGTTAACCAAATTAACTCATTAAACAAAACTTTGAGAATATTGCATATATCAATAAGATTTTTAAAATCATTACTATTAAATATTTTTTTTTATTTTTTCTTAATATACAAAACTCTCTACAATTCTTTCCAAATTTAACAAATCTTTCAACTTTTAAAATATACAAATTTTTTATAAATTCAATTCTCACTAAAACCCCATAAACCATTAGTTCAAAAAAAACTGTGAGTTATTAAGCATGAGTTTTGTTTGACAACAATTCATCATATCTGGCAGCATATGAACTCTTGAAATTACCGATATTTTTAACTCATACATCAGTTTGGCAATTTTGCTGTTGATTTTCAAACAATGGCATTGCACTCTTGCTTTAAAGTAGAAATCATTAATACGAATGTGTTCAATCAAGTATTTGTATCGATTTGTGTTCACAAATAATATTTCTAATGATTTGTCTACACAAATAAAAAAAAATTTGTAGTAGCCATTGATATAATTCTAAAAATCTTGGATATTGAAATCATTAATACTATTGAACCAATAAATGGAACCAATTTATTCGAGAAAAAAAAATTGAACCAATAAATCACACACGCTTTTTGGACCTGTGAAACCTATTAAGTAGTAGGTCGTTCTAACAGAAGCTGAGACATACCTCGTTAGAACAAAGGCCCAGTCATGAAGAGATAACAGAGTAAGACAAAGTAGTCTGGAGATCAAGAAAGGAGTTACAGCGCGTTCCTAGATCCTCGAGGCGGTTGAGCTCAACGGAGGATATAAATAACAAAAAGTCATGAGGAAGATACGGACATTAAAACTAGAGAGCAAAATAGAGAAGAGGTGTTTAACAGGAGATCTAAATATTAAATAAATTAGAATAATTAGAGAAAGATGAGAGAGAAGGAGAAAAAGTTCTGAATAAAGAACCTCACCAAAAAAACTATAGAGACTCATGTTACATGTGTCATTTTATGATTGGTTAATAATTAAAATTTATTTATTTAATTAACTAAATAAAACAATATTAATATAATATTTATTAGAGTCTCTTCGTTGATTAGTCCAATTTTGTTATTGCAATATTTTTTAAGTTCTATTTACACGTTCTTTTCTACATATTCTCTAATCCCATTTCTATGCATAGCAAAATGTTATTTGTAAAATTCAGTCCTCACATATTAACATCTGAGAAATTTGTCAAAATATTTTTTTGCTTAAAGAGCCAGTTCAAAGATCTGTCAAAATGAAATAGATTAGGCTAACAAATGCGTGAAGAGCATTTCTCAAGCCACTCCCACGATGAACCCCGCGGTTCATTTCTCTGATCCTAAGGTGATCAATTGCACTCCGACTGTCGGTAGTGCAACTGTGACCAGTTCAGGAGCTGCATCCACAGTCACAACCACATTGTCTGATGTCATGATCTTGTTACCCCCAGATACCTTAAGATCGATGACCGGTAATAATGTTTGGATCAGGCCCAACGACCAACCAATGTAACCAACAGAACCGTTTAGTGACCCGTTTTTCCGCTCTCTCAAACGTTGAGCAAGCTTGGAGAAATTTGAAAGATGCTCATAATTCTGGTTGAAAGAACCCAGAACCAACAAGCATCTTCACAAGCCCTAAAAGCTCGTTTCGAAAGACATGAGCGTAAATTGGGATCCGAATTAACTTAGTCTCCCACTTTTGCATTACGATCAGTGGCTATCTCCAAAAGAGAAACTTGTTTGATTCTACTACCGTGTGCAGTCACCTTCTCTCAGATTTACATCTTGCCCCCGCAGATCAAAACATTTTCAGTCTTGCTGACAACAATGAATACCCCAAGCCTCGTAGGGACCCCGCTTATAATCTCGGTGATGAGAGACGTCGGACGCCCTGACAGCACCGTTCCACACCCGGTAACGGCCAGAGAAATGCAGAAATGGATCGGTTTCATCATCATTGACCGGCCTGCCCTATTTAATGTAATCCTAGGCAGGCTATAAACCTACTTGATGAAGGTTATACCATCGACCTATCTCCAATGTGTAAAGGTCCCCAATCCAAGAGGGATACATACCATTCACTGCAGGTAAAAAGCTTCTAGATCCTGCAGACAAATGGAACAATCCTTCATATAGCAATTATAGAAAAGTAAAGAGCTTGCCGAAAGACAACTCAAGCGCAACCGTGACCCGTCAGTATACGGACCCCCTAAAGACCTCTTAGTTCAGGTTTGCATCAACAAGGCCAATCTAAACTGTTGCATATGCATTGGTTCCGATCTAGTTGACCCCATAGAAGGTGAGCTGATCGCATTGCTAAAGTAGAACGTTAAGTCTTTTGCTTGATCCACCAAAAACATGTATAGGATCGACTCTGAGATTACCACTCACGAGCTCAACATCGATCCGATTTTATAAGCTTATTAGGCAGAAACATCGAAAACTCGCTCTGCAAAGGGCTAATGCAATTAACGATGAGGTAAACCGGTTTCTGAAGGTAGGATCAATTAGAGAAGTGAAAATACACCGACTGGTTAGCTAATTCTGTAGCCGTAAAGAAAAAGAAGAGGAAAGTGGAGAGTGTATCATTTTCAGCAGCCTTAAGAAAGCATACCCGAACAACAGCGTTACATTTCCCCACATTGACCACTTGGTTGACGCCACCAGTATGTCACCAGCTTCTATCTTTTAGGATGATTTCTCCAGGTTGCAATCAGAACCAGAGTTCGAAAAGTAGATGCTTTCAATGAAGCCAAGAAAGAATACATCGAGCTTATTACACCATGGTTTGTGACCTCGTAAAACAGCTTGATAAATTTGAACTGACGAGAATTCTAAGAGGGGAGAATACATTGGCGTACGCCCTTGCAACTCTTGCCTTGACATATAACCCGCTCGTGCGAAGGGTAATCTCTGTCGAAATAATCGAAAAGCCAAACATCGACATAACCCTAAAATCTGCGTCTGCAAAGTAGAATTGAACTCCTCTCATAAATCTAGTGGAAACTATCCAATTATCTGAAGTAAGTAGCTTTCTCTCCAACTATAGCATTGTTGTACATATATATATTTGAAAAATTACTTTAAAGTTTATTTTATTCTCTTTTAGATTTTCTTATTTTTAAAGTTATTAAAATCACTTTTTAAAAAAATGTAAGATTATATATAAAAATTAGTTGATAAATGTTAATTTAGTTGATAAATATTAAATTAGTTTAACCAATTTTTAGTTTTTAAGATAGAATGATTCAATATAAGATTATAGAAAAAAATTATGTTTAACAACTCTTCTTCTAAAAATTATTTGGTTAAAGTATGGAAATTATGTATGGGATCCAGTATTTTAAGAAAAAAAAATTATTGGTTAAAAAATGCAGAATGTTTGTTGGTTCAAAATTTTATTTTCTTTCCAATAAGAGTTTTTATAACAAATGCATAAGCTATAGTAGACAATTAGCTTTACTTTTGACATTTTATTAAATTTTAAATAATTCAAATAAGATGAATGAAACTAAAACATTTGATAAGACTGGATAAAAATTATGTTTTTACTGTATTTTTCTTTGAGAAATCGGCCAAAAAAAACCTAAACTTTACAAAAATCGCCAAAAAAACACTAACTTTTTGTCTAACCAAAAAAACACTTAACTATCGTTGATTTGCCATTTTAATCACATATTTTTCGTGCATACCGTAACAGAAAATTTAGACGGAGTTAATTCGGCGTTACAGAGTTGAAACTACGTCGTTTTGGGAGTTTTTTTTCCCCAAAAATATGTTTTCATGGGACTTGAACCTTTGAACTCTTAACAATTACAGGAGGTTCTTACCATTGTGCTAAGAAGATTTTTTGAGTACATGTGAAGTTATATTAACTATAAGATAAAAGGCAAAAATATATTAAATATTAATTAGAATGTTAAAATTTAATAAAAGTTATTATAAAATTAAACTGTAAAATCTAATATCTAATTGATACTCATATCTAATTCTAGAAAATAACCCATAATTTAATAAATATTATGTTATAATAAAATTTTATGTTATTTTTCATAAAATAAAATTTATTTTTGCAAAATATGAAAAATAAAAAATAATATAAGAATAAATATGTTGTTGAAAATATAAAAAATAATTTTTTTAAAAAAAATATAACATAATATTTTATCTTGTAAAACATAATTTATTTTGTCAAATATATTTATTTTAAGATATAATTTTATTTTTCATATTTTACAAAAATAATTTTTTTATATTTTTTAACAGAATTTTTAAAAGTAAAATTTATATAATATAAATATTTCTAATCTTAAATTTTAATATAATTAATATCTAATATATTTTTGTCTTATATCTTATAATCAATATAAAAAAAATAGTTTACACACATGTTCAAAAAGTATCATTAGCACAATGATAAGAAGCTCATTTATTTACCAAGAGTTCATGGTTTCGAAACCCATGGAAAACATATTTTTGGGGAAACTAACTCTGTTTAACGGCAAACTAACTCTGTTTAAATTTTCTGTTATGGTGTGTTTAAATTGGCAAATCAACAAAAAATATGTGATTAAAATGGCAAGTTAATGATAATTAAGTGTTTTTTTGGTAAGACAAAAACTTGGTGTTTTTTTTTGACAATTTTTGTAAAGTTGAGGTTTTTTTTTAGCCGATTTCTCATTTTTCTTTACAAAAGTAAACAAAATTTTGTTTGGGAACTGTAAAACAGGCAAAAATCCAAAAACTAAACAGTAGAAAGAAATACAAAGATTAGAAAAGACGTTATTTTGAAACTATATCAATCATGTACGGAAAACCCTGTAATGCGCTAACGTATATCGGCATAGGTGAGCCCGGTAAGACCGACGCATAGCCACGTGTCCATCGGCAAGGTCGTGTTTCCAACTGCTACAGGAAACGTTAAAAGGCCCAGGCTGCAAAAAGATTAAAAATTAAAAAATAAACTTTTACAAAAACTAATAGAAAACTAAAAAACGATATAAACGAACCATTCTAACCCGTCTTGTTGAACCCGGTCCGTGAGGTATCCAATAAAGTGAGTCGGTAACGTAATTTTTGGTATCGAGGAGGAATAGACCTTCGCAGTATTCAGAAATAGCGGAGGTGTATCTCTTAACCACCGGAACGTTTTTTTTCTCGGTGACTAATTTGTATACCTCGTGTGCATTTAGCCAATGGGATTTCGATTTGCTGATGATTGAAAGTATTTGAAGCTCGTTTTGACGGTAGGCATCAAACTCGACTACAGAAGCACAGCCATTTGCTGTTTCAGCTTGGTTAAGAGGTCTGCTTCTGCAAAACACCCTGATATTTCCCTCGAGGTCAAAAGTTTCAAGCTCAGTAGCTGCCATTGAACACGTTGACACATATGAATTACAAATCTAGAATCAAAGCCAACAAGTTGTTTAAAGAAAATATAAGGTACTAACTCAGAAGCTGGAGAGGTTCTGGTTCTACGACGGTTATCAACGCATGTTCATCCTTCACGACCTATAAATTTCATAGTGGAGAGGGTGAACATAAAACAGCATCAACATTATATTTTTTTTACTGTAGTAATTCAGAAGCAGCTAGCACAAAGTAAGGGAGTACCTTTATACTGCTACCCGAATCAACTGTTTTCTGCAAAATTGGAAGTGTTGGTCCACTGGCGGGAGAAACTTGGCTTCCACTTGTGAGAATATCCTCACTCGTTTTCACCACTTCTGCAAAATCAGTAATGCGTCATATCAACCAAAGAAGCAAGACATGCTACAATACTCTACTGAGCAAAAAAAAGTAAAATATTAAATTCATTCGGAAATCGAAGGCTTCTGAACTCCACACAATATGCTAAGAACAACAATCAGAGACTACCAAATGAATGATTCTATAACCCTTACTAGCGTTGCAAATTTCTTGATGACTAGCGAATTAATAGCAAGAAATCATGCATCTCTAAAGCATAAACAAGAAATGCGACGAGAAATCGAAAGTAAACCCTTACTAGTATCGGAATCGGAACCGTTGCAAGTTTCTGGCTGTTGATCTGAAAGAAACCGCAGATGATTCGCGAAAAAGTAATTCGTCATCAATCAACACAGATCGATCATGAAATCATAGGCGACGACATAAACGAGTATCAGCAATCGAAAGAAACTACCTCCTTCCATGGCGGATTCGTAGATTCCGAAGCAAGAAAGTGATAGTGAGAGACTGATTCAGAGATTTTCGAGAGAAAGGGAGAAAGAGATTGCGAGAGAGAAACGAATAAAGAAATAGATCGCGACGATTGTAGGTTTGGTTGGGTCAAATTGGGGATAATAGAATGGGATGTATTTAAGGATGTTATATAGGGTTACCCAGCCCAACCCAGGCCTTTTTATTTTAAACCCAACCCTTTTTGAATCCTAACTCTTTTGAGCCCTTTAACATTTAGAAAATAGGGTTAAACTTTTTTAAACCCGTTTAGACCCTTTCTCTTTTTTTTAAAAAAACCATTTTAATCTTTTAAGCTATATATAAAAGCATTTTAAATATTTTTAAAAAAGACATAAACATAATACACTAATAAAAAGAAAAACAAAATAAAATTAAAACCATACGAACCAAAACATCTTCATCTTCATCATCATCACATCCTGTATTCATCATAATCATCGTTTAAACACATAATTTAGTTATTTTAGAAAAAAAAAACTCAAAGTTATTCTATTCCAACCTGATCAGTCATCATGTATTACAATCTCCAACTCGTGAACTACTTGTTATATTTGTAGGCTCATTATCTTCATCATCAAAATAATCATCCATATCTCCTATAAATGTATAATATAAGTTAGTTAAACAATTTGAAACATATCATTAGTTACTATTGAAATTTTACCTTCAAACTCTACAAATCCTCGTAGCCAATTTCGAGCACAAAATAATGCTTGTACATTCTTAGGGAGAAGGCGGTTTCTGAAAGGAGTCAATACTCGACGTCCAACACTGAAAGCTGACTCTGATGCTACGGTGGTAATCGGGATACTCAACAGATCTGATGCCATAGAAGCTAAATCACTATACCAATGCTGATTTTCTTTCCAAAAGCTTAGCACTTCCATATCTGTAAAAGTCTTCATCTCTAGTCTAGGTTCATCATCCAAAAAAATTTCCAAATTAGATTTAGAATTTCTTGAACTTGATTTGAGATCACTTTCAAGCTCATAAATATCCTGAAAAGTACAAAACACACAAAAAATTAATAATATATGATAAAATGAACTGAAGAAGAGGATACGCAGAGACCACTTACATCATCTTCGTCTTCAAGTGGTGATTCATTGATTAGTTGACGTGGTGTTAATGTTGCTGAAGACGTTGCAGTACTCGCTGGTTTAATCTGATACTCGTTATAAAGCAAAATCAGATTATCCCTGACAATCTTAACTTTTTCTTCAGCAGTGTGAGGATCCACTTTTCGATATGCTGACCTAAGTATATCTAATTTCAATCTTGGATGTAAAGCAGCTCCCATAGCTAGAGTGACGATGTATTCATCCCAGTACTTTGCAAACTTCTTTTGCATCATCTGAACCATTGATCTAACATCAGCATCATCGCAATTAGCATACTTCTTCAGCAACAACTCTATTTTCCACACTTGCATGAAGTAAACATTGGCTGTAGGATATTTCACTCCTGAGAAGTATGTGGTAATGGTATTAAAAGGTTTCAGGAGGTCACATATCTTCTCTCCACGATCTCATTCTTCTTCTGAAGGCAACCAATTGTAACCTCTTTCATACAAGTTCAGAATAGCAAATGCTTTTCTGAATTTCAAAGCTCTAGCTAGCATTTCATATGTTGAGTTCCAACGAGTAGAGACATCTAAAGACAAACCAGCTCCAGTTTTTATTCCTACACTCTCAACACATGTCGCAAATGAGTCTTTCCTTCCCTCAGATGCTTTTACAAACTTGACACTATCTCGAATATTCTCCAGAAGACTACTAGCTAGTTCTAACCCTGATTGCACGATCAGATTCAAAATATGCGCTGAGCATCTTACATGTAAAAACTTTCCGTTACACAACAACGCATTACCCCTCTGGAGACGATGCTTAATAATATTTTGCATGCTACCATTTGCAGAAGCATTATCTAGTGTGATACTAAATACTTTCTTCTCTAAAACCCATTCTCTTAAGCAATCATAAACTTTCTTAGCAAGCTCTTCACCACTATGTGGAGGTTTAAGATTACAAAACGCTAAAATCTTATTATTTAACCTCCAATTAGCATCAATGTAGTGGGCAGTTACACAAATATATCCTATCACAGTACTACGAGCTGACCACAAATCTGCTGTAAAACACACACGACCTTTGTGTTTTGCCAAATCCTCAATCAACTTAACCTTTTCCATCTCATATCTCCTATAGACATCAAGTCCAGCAGTTTGTCTACATATATGCTGAACTTCCGGGTTAAGAAATGTTTTTATAGCCCTAACCTTCTCATATTCCACATATCGGAAAGGCAAATCATGATATATGATTATTTCAGCAGTCATCTCCCTATCAATTTTGTGATCATACTTAGGCTTCTCCTCAGGTTTAGGCCTATCTGGGCAAATCAATAGATGGCGGTTCATTGTTGATGTTCCATGTCCCTTCTCTATAACCAACTTAATACCACAATGATCACATCTAGCTCTTTCTTTTCCATCAGGCTCTATTCCTACTTCTGTAAACTCTTTCCAACATTTAGCTTTACGTTTTCTACGTACCCGTTGGCGAGATGGTTGAGTGACACTGTCTGTTTGTCCCTCAGTCTCTTCCTCAGCTTCTTCCTCAGCGTCCATTTCCATGTACTCATTCTCGGCCTCTAGAACAGCAATTCTTTCTAATGACGGCAAATCCATACTGCATTTACACGATAGCACAATTTTCAGTGAAAACTACAAGCATTGGGAACGCAAGTATAAATCATTTTATAATATCAGAGAATTAGGCCAACACAATGCATTTACACGATAAATCCTTTGCATTAGTACTTTCAGCTCAAAATAAGATCAAAGTTCCAAACTTTTTTCTGTACTTTTTTTAACAAGACATAAACATAAACGTAGAATCAAAACATGGAAAAGTTGGTAACTTTATAAATACTTATGAGGAGATGCGACTTACCGGAGAACGCAGACGGTGATCACAAACGGCGGCTAAGATCTTTGGTTCTTAAGCTTATGAGTGCTTTCACGAATTTGCAAATAATCAGTAGTGAAAACCCATTATCAGAAAGAACAAAAGAAAACAAAAGCTTGAGAATCGAAAAAGAACTTCAACGAAGAAGAACTTCGACGAAGAAGAAGATGAGATCGAAGAACATTTTTTTATTTTAATATTTAGAGGGTTGGACCCTATTTAAGCCCATATTGTTTTAAATACTACCCTAAACGAGCCCTATAACTTTAATCTTAAAAAATAAGGCCAGGGTTTATAAACTTTTTAAAGGGTTAGGGTCAGCCCTTTTTTTCTCAGCCCTATATAACATCCCTAGATGTATAAGAGCTGTTCGATGGAAGGAGCTTCTATACGGATACGGGTTACCGAAACGAATCCTAACTTGAAAGTTGAAAGTATCAATTTTCAAATCCTCTCGCTCGGCTGGAGGGTTTTCATTTTTCAACAAAAACAACAAAAAAAAAAAAAAACATTTTCACTAAACCCCTAAAAGTCATTTTACACAAAGATCTTGTTGAAGAAACTTTTAACAATGTCTTGTATTCATTAATTCTATGTGGGACAAAATTATCATTTTTAGGAGTATGGGAGAATCTCTGATTTTACATTACTTAGATAAAATTTGTTCAAGATAATGCAGGTTCGAAAATGAACAATTGCGAATAAAGGCAATTTTTTGTGCGACTGTATCAACTTGTTCCAAAATGGTTTTCTCTCATCTTCGAGAGCAGTTGTCGTTGGTTTCCGACAGTTTTTCAGGGTTGATCAACGGAATAACTGTCGACACACGTTTATTGGACCCTCCCCCTTCCTCCTATATAAACCGTGTGTCTATCCTTCTTCCATCGGCATTAACCGAAAGAAAGGATTCCTATTTCCATTATATGTCTTGGTTATGGTAGAGAAATTAAAAGTTAAGATGCAAGATATTACTCTAGGAATCAATGATGCAGTGGTTAGCCTTCCTCTCGATCTTTGTGAGGAGGCAGTGGAAGAAACTCGGTTCAGCCTTATTGGAAGGCCGGTTAATCCCAGGAAGCAGATCTTCGTCTTATGTTGTCAACTTTACCAAGGTTCTGGGGGTCCCCTGAAGACGTGGTGGATCGAATTATCCAAAACCAGAAGATTTAATTCATGTTCAAATCTGAAGAAGCAATGATGTCTGTCTTGAAGTGTGATTCTTGGTCCTTCAATGAGTGGATGTGTGTGCTGCAACGTTGGCGTTCTTCTCTTACGGACACTGATCTCATTCACATTCTTCTCTGGGTCCAAATACGTGGTATTCCTATTCAGTATCTTACTCAGCGAATGACCATTCAGATTAGCCATAGTTTGGGCCGTTTTCTTGAAAATGATTTTCAGGGTGATGGAGCCATTCATGTTGATTATGTTTGGGTACGATTTCTTTAAGACGTGGAGACTCCTCTACGTTGTAAACGTGTTTTTCAGTTTGGTAATGAGACTGTGGTTCTCAAATTTCGCTATGAGAAGTTGCCTGGTTTCTACAGTTTCTGTGGCCTCATGACACATGAACTCTGAGAATATCCCCTCAAGGAAGAGAATGATGTAAGGCACGCTCCTCATGACGATAAGGACACCAGTGAGGACGATGATGATGATGATAACAATGATGATATCCCTCCTGGTTTTTCATCTCCTCAACACGACTTCCAAACTCCAATCCATGAGTCTCAAGATAAAGAGGCGAAAGACCCTGACACCTCATAGGGCTCTAACAAGAAATGGAAAATGGAGCCACACTCCTCTCCTTCTGAACCTATCTACCAACCTTATGAAATGAGGCAAACTTTTGTTACTTATGACTTTGAGGAGCACACATGCCGCCGTTGCATCCAAGCAGAGATACAAGAACATCGCCAGTGGATACCAAAGACGACAGCAAATGTTTCGACAGGCACGACAAAGGGGACTGAAACAGGACATCCCCAAACAACTGATCAAGATGGCTGGGTGGGCCAGAATCCACCAGGGTCAGAATGAATACATCCTTTTGGAACTGCTGGGGCTTAAAAGGGTCTCTGGTAGTTCGACGCCTAAATGGAATAAAGAAGCTTTATTCTCTGGACATACTCTTTCTGATCGAAACTAAGAATCAATATGATGTTATACGAGATGTCGGGGCAGAATTGGGTTTCAATTATGTTAAATGTGTATCACCTAGGGGTATTGGGGGAGGTCTCGCGATGTTCTGTAATAAGAACATTGAGGTTATTTTTAATTATGTGGACAAAAGTATGTTTGATTGTCAGATTATTAATAAAGATCTCTCTTTTTATTTGTCTTGTGTTTATGGCCATCCAATTCATCAGTGACAACATATCTTATAGGAAAAGCTTGAACGTATTACCATTAATCGGACTGGCTCTTGGCTTATGTATGGTGACTTCAACAAAGTTCTCCACGTTCATGAGAAATGCGGTGGTCGACCACGTGAGCCTTGGAGTCTAGTCAATTTTACTAATATGGTTAATACTTGTCGTATTCGTGATCTTCCATTCACGGGAAACATTATGACATGGATGGGTAAAAGACAAGATTATATTATTGAGTCTTGGTTAAATCGTGCGATGGGAAATGATGAGTGGAGAGCACATTTTCCTGCTTCTCAAGTTAAGTATTTGAAAATGATTGATTCTGATCATAGGCCTGCAATTATTCAGATACGAATTTCTTCTGAGCAAGACAAAAAATTGTTTTGTTTTGACCCACGGTAGTGTAGGCAATCTGATTTTTCTGATGTGGTGACTTCTGGATGGAATGGGGGAGATCTGTGTTTACAATATCCCATCCAATAACGGCTTTGTCGATGTCACCATCATATCTCTGAGTGGAAAAAACAAACACCATTGAACTCTTTGCTTCGTATCCAATCTATTACACAATAGATTGACTTAGCACATCACGATTCTACAATTCTTCAGGCAGATATTAGTCTTATGAAGCGTGATCTGTTACATGCTTGTTTGGATGAAAAAGCATACTGGCATCTTAAGAGTAGAAATCAGTGGTTGACTCTGGGCGACAGAAACACCAAATTTTATCATGGAGTTACTCGGAACAAACGTGTTTGTAGTAAGATTCTCTCTATTAAAAATTCTGCAGATGAAGATATTATTGGCAACCAGAATATCGCTCTGGAAGCTGAACAATATTTTTCTGACCTGTCTACATCTATTAACCCATCCAATTTGGAGGAGGTTCTCCAGCATCTCCCATCTTTGGTAACCCCTGAGATGAATGATCTTTTTATTCGACCAGTAACTATGGACGAAGTGAAGCACTCTGTTTTCTCAATTGGTGTTCACCGTGCTCTAGGGCCAGATGGATTTATGGCAAGTTTTTATTATAACCATTGGGACATCGTAGGTCCGGCTGTCATGGAGGCTGTCCAATCTATCTTGGAAACAGCGATGATGCCGGTGGAGTTAAATCATACTAACCTGTGTTTTATTCCGAAGAACACTACACCAGTGACTCTGAAGGATTTTTGTCCTATAACCTTGTGTAATGTACTCTATAAGATTATCTCTAAGCTTTTGGTTGGGCGTTTGAAAGGCATTCTCTCTCAGGTCATCTCCCACAATCAAGCAGCTTTTATTGCGGGGCGCCAAATTACAGATAATATCCTTCTTTCCCATGAAGCTTTTCATTCTCTTAAAACTAATCCCCGGTGTTCAAAGGAGTTTATGGCCGTTAAGACCGATATAAGCAAAGCTTATGATCAGATTGAATGGTCATTCCTCGAAGGAGTCTCACGCAAGAAAGGTTTCTGTTCTACATGGATCCGCTGGATTATGATGTGTGTCTCAACTGTATCGTTTTCTATTTTGATCAATGGAAGTCCGTATGGTTCTTTTAATTCGTCTCGAGGAATTCGTCAGAGTGACCCGCTGTCACCTTATTTGTTTATCCTCTGTGTTGATGTCTTAAGCTCCCTTCTTCACGAGGCTTAGACTACGAGACAGATTCAACCTCTTCGACTGAGCATTGGCGGTCCACCTATCTCCATTTACTTTTTGCTGATGACTCTTTGTTCTTCCTTATAACTGATCTCTAGAATAGTCAATGTCTTTGATCTATCTTTGAAGAGTATGAACGAGCTTCGGGTCAAATGATTAATTTGGACAAGTCAACAATTACTTTTGGAGGTAAAGTATTTCATCATACTCGGAAAGTTATTCAACAACTTTTGACTATCCCAAACATGGGTGGCGAGGAAAAATATCTCGGTCTCCCAGAGCAATTCAGTCGTTGGAAGACGGATATGTTCCAGTATATTAAATCAAATGTACACAAGAAAACTGATGGATGGGAACAGCGCTTTCTGTCTACAACGAGTAAAGAAACTTTTTTGAAAGTTGTGGTGCCGGTGTTCTCTATGAATGTGTTTTAACTTCTAGTTGAACTTTGTTCTGATATTAACAGTTTAGTGTCACGTTTCTGGTGGGGGGGCTAAAAGTGAGCAAAAGAAGTTATCATGGATTTCTTGGAAAAAGATGGCAGGACCTAAATATTCTGGTGGTCTGGGGTTTTGTGATCTCCAAAAAATTAACTAAGCCTTATTAGTAAATCAAGTCTTGAAAATTCTCCAACGTCCCACCAGTTTACTTCACCTGCTCTGAAAGGCAGATATTTCTGACGTGAATCTTTACTCCTAGCCGAACGAGGAACTCGACCATCATTTGGGTGACAATCTCTTCTTTATGGTCATGATTTGTTAACTAAAGGATTGGTGTCTATAATTGGCAATGGTATTCAAATACTTCTCCAAGATCAGGCTTCCTGTAACTCCTCCGTGAGGACTGGAACTTCTGCATTATACAACCCCACGGTTACCGGTTAGTACACTTATTAATCAAACAGAGAAGGTTTGGGATCAAGAGACCTTAAATAATCTAATTGCTTCTCCTGATCATCATCTCATCTATAAGATTTTTCTCCCAACTTCCAGCATTGATGATTCTCTCCTGTGAGCTTATACTTCTAATGGCGTCTATTCAGTCAAAACGGGATATCATCTTGTAGTTTCAAAGGCTCTTGGGGACGATACTACACCTCCTTTGTACCATCACCCTGACTTAGCAAATGCGATTTGGTCTGCAGATATTACTCCCAAGCTCCATCACTTTTTTGACGTATTACTTCTCGGGCTCTAGCTGCCAAACACAATCTTGTGAGACGTCATATATACCAGTTGATCTTACTTACTCTCACTGTTGTATAGATGACGAAATGAGTGATCACATTTTCTTCAAGTGCCCTTATGCTCAACAAATCTGGCGTATATCAAAATTGCCCATCTTGCAACTCTTAAGTTCTCATTTCTCCCTTGAAGCAAAGATACTCTTTGTTCTCCAATTTTAGTCTGATCCTATTGTCTCTCACAAGCAAAGACTATTACCTATTTGGATTTTGTGGCTCTTATGGAAAGGAAGAATTCCTTCTTTTCTTATTTCACTCTGTTTTTTCTTTCCGTGCTTTATAGAAACAGATTTAGGAACAAAAACACTGAGAGCTTTTATTATAGGTAAACCCAGAAAAGAAGAAGAGATACAACCTAGTCAAATGATTCTCCTCTCTGAAAATTATGTGAGCCTAATCTATCGAAAATAACAATGGTCCTAACCCAAAGTTATTGTTAAATCCCAAAATTACATAATAATGAGGGGAAAAGCTATACATAAGAATGAGGGGAAAGCTTGAGGCCCTTTGCAGCGAATGGCACTTACTCGCACTGATTTTGATTTGGTCATATGGATAAAAGACTATATATAGTAACTGTGTGTTGCCCCCTCTCTGCTGCTCGCTTTCCCAAAAAGAGAAACCTTCTGAATAATAAAAGTTTCCTTTCTACCTTTACCTAACTATCCCATGTTGCTTGAAAAACATGCCGTCTGCTTCTTAGCCACTGCAACAGTTCTCTATCTATTGACGAGTTGTTGAGTACAGCATCGAACATCGGACTACCAAATATTCCAGGCGTGCTTTTGAACGTCCATATTTTGTCCTTTGCCCACGGTTTTTGAGGTTGCTTAGACTGTACATAGATAAAATTAAAAAGAAGTAAACTACATGTCATGGACAGTGAACAGAAGTAAAATGCATTTCAAAAGTGGGTCAAGTAAGAAATTACCATCTGTGAAACCATTGTTTTCACCGTCTTTGGGCCATAAACACGGTGCTTCGATGGTTTCTGGGCCTTTGCGTAGAAGGAAGCAACGTCGGGTAAGGATAAGCAGCCTCTGGTTGCTTTCACCAATGTAAGATCTGGATCACTATTTGTCTGTTCATACCAGTAAATTAGCTGCCCAAGACAATAGTTCTCGCCATAAGGTTTCCGGTACTCCTTTATACTTTCTCCTAACTTGTCCGCATACTTGGCCCCCAAATCTAAGGGGCTAATGTATACAGGAGAAGAGATAAAGGACTTGTATTCCTGCGACCATATCAAGACCCATCTGTCAGAAGAAGTTCAACAAGATTTTGTGTTCTTTTATCACAAACTATACGAAAGAACTTACCCGAACTTTGAAAAAGCACTTTGTATAGGCATATATGTGAATTAAATCAGCTGCAGCATCATTCCGACACTTGTATGTACAAGGTAGATCTCGGATCTCATCTCTCAACCTTCATGGAGATAAATATTCTTCTGTATAAGGTTACTGTTTCCTATAAGTTTTTAAGCATAATTAATATGATTGATGTACTAACCAAATTAATGATCTCTGAAGTTCCTTAAGGACATCTGCAGATCCAGATGGATCATGGGCACGAATCTTGGATCTGAGTTCGTCAACAATGCCCTCTTCCACGTGTGGTGACAGGCACTGAAGAAGCTCCTCAACTAAGGAGCCATCCCCGTTCCATAAGAAAGAGACTGTTTCTTCAGGAGTAAGCCTCTCCAGCGGAGGAGGAGCGTTCTTTGGATCCCCAAACACACGTCTCATAACATATCTTACCTGTGTTCTAACACTAATTAGAGACTAGCTTCGATTGGGAAAAACTTTTGAGAAGCACTTGCACAAAAAAATGCGAAATGCAAAACAGATAACACTATGCTTATTTATATGAAGAGAGATTGCAGCCACCTTGTCAAGTGTGACAGCCAAATTCTGAAGCCTCTGATTGTAGACACCCTCAGCCTGTATCATCAAAGTTACAGATATAATAAGCATATAAAAATTTGGCGACAAAATCAAACCCCCTTTTGATTGACATGACAGCACAGAGTCCCAAAGCACAAAAGACATGACCCGCTGAATAAACCCGCAAAAAGGTTAAAAAGAATGATATTCTGACCTGAACCTCAGCATCACTTTTCTCAACATCAAGGTGTATGTCTGAAAAGTATTTTCTCTTTTCTTCCATATTATGCTTAAGAATTTCCTCTGGAAGCTTAGTTCTCTCGAAATTGATGAACCGCACCTTTATGCACAAGAAACTTTCTGTCAGAAGTTGTAATCCCAACGATAGTGCTGCTATAAACTAACATAAGATGATTCAAGACTAACCAGACGAGCAGAATACGCAACCACCCAATCTGGCAGCCCACCAAGCAAACAACTTCCCAGTCCAGCTCTTCCCAACTCAAGATAATCTTCTTCTGAAACTGAATTCAGTATACAAGCTTCTAGCATCAGTCTATGTCTATCCAGTAGACCATGCCATTCCTTCAACACCTGTTACAAATATGGTTCAGACAATTAAATCGACAATCAAGGGACAAAAGAAAAGCTTTAACAAACTACGGTACAACGAAACTAATTACTCATTAGTGAACAAGCACAACGCAAACATCTAGCCCTTGAAAATTCCTTAACAGAGCCAATATCACTACCCTCGCTTATTTTTGAAACCAGTTAAATAATCGTATATATGTTAACAGCACAATTACCTTCTGAAATGCACCTTCACCAGTGAGATTCAAGTAGCTGCCTCGGCATACTTGGCTACCACACAAGCAAACAGACGCTTCATATTCTTCCTTACTCTGTTGCAGACATAAGTATCATTCTTTAGACAGTGAAGTGGGAACATAAAGATTAACCCAACGAATCAATACAATCCTACAGTAGGCACTCGATACGAAGAGAGAGGGAAGAACAGACCTCAGTTACAGAATTATAATCAAAAGTTATCTCCTCGCCATATTCAATAGGACGCACTGAATAGATGCCAATCTGGTAGTGTCCATCCACCGCAGTAACCCTGGAAGCATGTATGCATGAGTAAAAGAACGAAACTTACTAAATGCGTATGAGCAGAGGAAAGACAATCATAAGCAATGTTGGCAAGTGTATCCAGACAAATTTATAAATAAACAATTGATATATTTGTGTATTGATCTGAGCATACTTAAGCAGGCGAGTTTATGCATGCATCATGTATGAAACTAATTATAACAACGGTCACTTGGTTCTGCTCTCTGAATCCAAAATTCTGGAAGAAATCAATGATTGCAGACGAGGAGAATTTAACTTACTTAGCTTCACAGTTAGGTCGGCAAGAGTGACAAATTCGACTCGCATAGTTAGCCTTGTGCATGGCATCAACAACAACTAAATCATATCCATCAGCATCACCCTGCCGTGCAACATAAAAGTAAGAAAGTGGTCTAACATAACAATACAAGCCCAAGCATCATATTTTCTTCATACCTTTGGTCTCTCAAGATATATGTTGTAAAACTCTGGTGCAGGATCAGTTTTGTTTTCCTGTAAAGAACGAATTCCATCTTGCTTCTCAAACCACTTCCAAACGGGATAAACCTACAATATCCAAAGCATACGTTCAGAGTTCCCTTTCAGAGAATGTTTCAATATCTAAGCACAGTACTCCCAGTGAATTTCTGAAATTGTGCAGCTGAGTAATTGAAAAACATAGAACTTCAAAGCTGCAGACCCACCTCTCCAAGAAATTCAACAACAAAATCTTCTTCTACAAAACCACCTTGTTTGTTGCACACAACACCGAGGCCCTACTTGGACAGAAAAGAGTAACAAAAAAGCGAATTAACAAAAGCAGTCCTAAATAAATTGATGGATTATTACGAAAGAATGACAGAGCTATACCTTCCGATAAGACACATAATTATCATCAGAACGACTTTCTATAGCCTTTAAGACGCCTTGACACATCCTCATTGTTTGTATATCACACTCTTCACGAGCATTCTCTTTGAGCTCTTCAATCACAGGTCTTAAAGGGAATACCATGGGGGTGTTCACAGAACCAGTGAATGACCTAACTTGCTTGTTCAGGGTACGTAAGACTACATCTTCTATAAATGAATGTTTATCCTGCAGTGACCAATCCAATTCTCCGGGCATTGAATCAAGTAAGAGGTTATGGGTGTAAGGGTCGATTCCATACACCTCTTGCTCTAAAACCTCATCGCCAAGAAGCTTTCTTGGTTTATACTCCTTGACTTCAGGAAGTTCCATATCTAACTCTTCAGTGCCATTTCGTTGTGCATTAAGCTTCTCCCCATAGTCCTCTGGCAAAGAAACCCGCATCTTTCGTTGTACCTCCTCCTCGTCCGCGACAATCGTGTACTCTTCAATCACTTCATATTTCCTAGTGACCGGTGGCACAAGACTAGCTTTGGTCATACGCGCACCCCATTCTCGCTCTTCGGTCACAGAATCATAGGATTCGTCTGCTGTGAAGTATTTTTCCACACGTGAGTCCTGTGATCGACCTTCTGAACGGATATCCGATTCACTCTCTGAAGCTGAAGCTGAGCTATAATTGTCATTGTCAGATAGCTCGGAAGATGTTTCGCTTCCCGAACCAAATGATTTGCGGTTCAGTTTAGACAAACGCCTTTTGATTTCTCGGTCAGATGCATAATCTCCGTAGTCCAACGCACCATTTACACCAAATGTGTCACTAGTCCTGCTCATGTACTTCTTTTCAGTTACTGATTTGCTCAACTTCTTGTTGTACTTAGAGGCTGATGACAGCCCTGAGCCATCTTGCCATGACTTCATTAATTCATCTCTTCCATATGAAGAAGTAACCATAGAGACCTCTTCCAAACGTGTGGCAAGTTGAATAAACAGTATGATGATTTGGTTTATGTCTTTGGAGCCTCCCCGATTCCTACCCCTGGATACATAATAAAACCAGAAGAAACAAAAATTAAAAAACTAGTAGTAAGGAAAGTAAGAACAAATAGCTCCAACCCTTTTTACAACAGATTACCTCCTACTTAGGAACTAGGAGTCTAGGAAAGCAAATATTCAACACCAAGGACTAAACGTCAGACATAAGTACATCCTATAGCCTAACAAACCAAAGGCCAGAAACGGAGCACATGGCGTAAAACGATTATCGACTTGAGAAATTATAACCCGTGATCCAGAAAGGACATCAGCAGTAATTCAACATATCGTTTGGCAAGCAAAAGCTCAGTAGCGACGAAGTAATTTATCTATAATTTGCAAGAAAAAGAGCTGAAGTATTATTGGCATAATCCTGTACTATGAGAGGCCATTCAGACAAAGAGGAAGGAAGCCATACTTAATTGCTTCCCTGCACATCCGCCTGATATCCTCCTTGACAGATCTCAAACCATGACTAACATAGTAACCATTTTTCATTTTTTCCTCTATTTGAGCAACCTGGTAACCAGAGATACATTAAGATTATTAGTTTTTAACAGATTATAAAAAATGACAGCAAATATAGTATTCAGCAGAAACGGATGCCAGAAAGCACCTTTAAAACAAAGAAGTCAAAAGTATTCTGCTTCATGATGCCCCTAAGGCTTGAAGCAAGGAATTCCTCCACTCGCTTATACCCATGTTCTGATTTTTTAATCGCCCATCGCCTGATACGAGCATCCCTGGAGAGAATTGCCGATGATCTCCTTGCATCGTACAATTTTGAGCGTTTATATAAGCTTCTTCGAAATATCTGATTGGCTGAGTCTCGCTTTTCTACTCGATCAAAGTAATCCTTAAGGTTACCAAAATCATCTGTATCGCCTCCTAAGCCTTTAGACTTAGCAACATCTGTAATTTGTTTCAGACCCTTTAACCTGGAATGCAATTCACCTGACCGAGGATGCTGGCGACTGAGCCAAGTTACTTTCTTATAGTTCAACGTCAAATCTCCAAACTGGGAGCAGCCTGTGATGTCTACAGAAGATATATGGGGAAACAAACGAAGAATATCCTCAAGCATCCTGGCAGTCACGTTTGTACAACCAACCAGAATTATAGAATCTATCTTCTCCTTGTTGTAAGTGTTCTGCAAGAGAATGTCATGTCAGATCAATGAAAATACTAAATTGCTCAAATACTGTAAACGAAAAGCACAAAGTGTTCAGGAGTTCTCACCATGATACTCCAGAGCCTAGAATCGTTGCAGTTAGGACCCAAAGAAGAAAAGTCAACTTGTCTTGAAATATCCTTGTATGAATTAACAGTGGCCTTCCAATGTCTACAAGTCATGGACGCGAATGCAAGTGACTTTACATCATATCTCAACAAATGAAACACCCGTGCTAATGCATGACCATCTAACAGATCCCAGTAAATCCCCACGGTGCCAGAAGATCCACTTCCTGCAACATGGAAGGTAGCGTCCCCACATAAATCCTCAAATGCCAACGTATCCTTCTGAAACATTTGTGAATCTTCCACTTCATAGTCTCCACTTTCACCAGCCATCAATCGAGCTCTTTTCGTATAGGATGAATCAAATTCTGAGGTTTATGAACCAAAAACAAAAGAGAGAAGAGAAAAATGTTTAAAATATATGAAAAGCAGAAATTGAACATTGTTATAACCAGGAGGGAATGAAGGAAAGAAGGAAATAGCCACCCAAGTTCAGAAACCGATAAATTCACGAATGAGTAATAAGAGGGGATGGCATTTATATTCTGGTAGTTATGCATACCTGAAGATTGGTACATGTACTTGTCAGTCTCTTTCTTTGGCTGTCTTGCATGGATCCAAGAGTCTAAAACATCGTTTATGGCAGCAGAAAATTCCCGACTCTTGAATGTTTTCATAACCAATTGATGGAGTTTCCCACGGAAATAACCAAGAAACTGAGGGTGCATACCATGGAACGAGCTTAGACTTGTGTCCGTTTCAGAATGCTTGAAATCCTGCGACTCCGAGACAACAAGGCTTTGACATTCTGAAGGCAGAGCAGGGTTTTTCCCCTTAAGCTTGGCACTGGTTTCAGGAGTTTCTGTGATAGAACTAACAGGTACCCAAATTTTATCAGATTTCCTGAAGACACTACTGTGGCTCTTTATTAAACCTTTATCAACCAATATCTGGAGCGACGAAAATGGCAGAGGTCCTTGTTCTTGCCCAGCCCCATCCATGTAGAACCAATCACCCGAATGCAATTGCAAATCATCGACTGTATACAGACGATCCCTAGGGGTGTTAACAGATGCGTTGGTTCTCCAAAATCCCTGCAAATCTTGACTACCGCAAGCTGTTGATTGAGAAATACTTTCGACTGATTCCCTCTTGGAATCTGATTCCCTCTTGGAATCACTAGATGCAGGGGATGGACGAGCAGGCCTTGAAGAGCTTTTTTCCCTACCACGAACTTTTACACGGGGATCAGGAACTAATGGAACTTGATCATTAACGACCAATGAGTTAAGCTTAACTACAGACAGCACACTAGCCTTTACTCCCCTCGCCTGATTTCTCTCATCTACACCAGAAAAAGCCCACAGGGGAAGTTCCAGCCTAGAGCTGCTGCGAGGATGATACAAATCATCCTTGTGATGCCATCGAGGATCCTCATAACCAGACTTCTGCATCAGGCATAATGGGAAACCATCATTCAGAACCAATTTCTTTTTGTAATATTTATCTTGAGAAGCTTCATCGTGTCTTATCCAGTCCCCGCCTTTGCAAGACCAACGCCCTGAAAACCGGCTGCCTATCTCATCGCTCTCAGAATCAACACCATTTTCTGACTTCAATTCTTCGATCTCCCTTGTCTTGGGCTCTGAACGTCCCGACGACGCCTCATCCATTAGCAACTGATTTACCACTTGATAGTAGCACCAAATGTTATCTGCAAATACAAGAGTAAAACTTCTAAATAGTGTCATGCAGATAAACAAGAAGCTACGATATATAAAGTTGATGTCGTCTAAGTGAATCTACATGTTCAAGCACAAACCATCATATGGCAGTAGGCAGCTATTACATCTCTAACAAACATCTAACACTTCCAAATACTACTAACGAACTAATATAGATATAACTGGTCATATAACATATCTAACAAACGTAGATATAAACACTTGAATCGTTATGTTTTCTGATAGTAAGAGAAGTAGGCAAACTTAGGAAAATAAACTGCCAGAAAGAAACAGAAGCAATAGAAAAAGTGCAAGTGGTGCCAACGAAATATACCTTCAGAACTGACAAATCTTCTCGTCTCTTCAGGCTCAACTTTAATCTTTATAGCTTCTGCAAAGTGATAAAAATAAGCCTATCTTAGGTATGCCATAGAAGCTCCAGGATGCAATAAACTAAATGTGCTAAGAAAAATGCTCCAGCTAACTGCTAATAATTTTGGCTAAAAAAAGCATCAAAGTTGTGGCCGAAAAGATAACATATTACACCTATTACAGTACCTCCAAGTGTTTCAAGTTCCCTTCCAGGGATGATAGTACAACCCTCCAAGAGACTCGCTATCCTGTTATCAAACTGGAAATCTTCATGATGTTCTACTAAAATTTCATTAGTATCTGGCATGGACACTGATTCAGGCATGGAATCTCCAGCTTCTTGCTCCATAGAAACTGCTTCGGAAGCATCTGCAATGTCTTCTAATAAATTACCAGGCGCTTCAGGAGGACTGACGAGCTGTGTCACTGCATCTGACACGACCGATGGAAATTTTATGTTGACCACAGGAGATGTTGCATTTTCAATAGTGACCCACCTATTATTATCCGAATGTTTAATCATATGATCAGAGAAAAGAACGCCTTGCTCCATAAGCGCCTTAAGTTCGGATAACTTTGCAGGCCCATGTTCCATGCCATAGTAATCAAGATAAAACCACTTCCCCAAGGATGAATCAGCCGCCATAGGCTGCTCATGAGGTGGTGTATCACAAATATCCATATCTACCTCCATTGATGGCAACTCTTCGGTAGGAGCTTCACCAACTTGCACAGACTCTTTTCCCTTTGCAGACGGACTTGGAATCTTGGATGAATCGCATACAGAATTTTTCTCCACCACCGGATTATTGTTGTACAAAATGTTTTTACCTTGCAATTCTTTTCTTGATGGGGTCGACTCTTTTCCATTAGAATCCCTATGTCTGTACTTATTCTCGAGCTCCACCCCAGTCTGCGAATCCCTCCTCTCCCTTGCTCCACCCTTTCTGCTTATTTCTCTGTGGCCGTTACGCCTGTTACGCTCGCTCTGGGGATCTTCCATATAGTTAGAAGTACCATCCCTGCGATCACTGGACCACTCAGAGTAACTTGGACTTCTTCTATAATCATGGTGATGGCTGCGGTCATGTGGAGACCTTTTACGAGCATGTAAAGACTTCTCAAAGATGTATGGCGACCTCTCCCGGGCATATGGCGACCTCTCCCGGGCATATGGCGATCTCTCCCGGGCATATGGCGACCTCTCCCGGGCATATGGCGACCTCTCCCGGGCATATGGCGACCTCTCCCGATGGAGTGGACTTCTATCCCTGTGGTCATGGTACCTAGACCGGTCGTGTGGGGACAGGTCAGATCGTGCAGGGCTGTGTCCATGTCTGTCTGAAAAAGCCCTGGCGGGATAAGATGAGTCTTGATGCTTTCTAGGATACTTTTCCAGAGATGAAGGTTTTGAGGAATAGGAATCTCTGTACATTCTCTCAACAGAATTGCGTGAATAGTGGTCTGGGTGAAGAGAGCGGGAACAATCATCAGAAAGTTTTCTATATTTGGAGCTCCCATAATCCCCATAATCAGCATAAGAGTGTTTACGCTCAAAGCTATCCGGTTCAGCTCCATGTCGCTTCAATTTGTTCCCAGTAGAAGAGTACTCTTTCCCAAGATTATTGGGATCGTTGTAATCATTCTTATGTAAATTATCCTCTATTACAACTTTGGAACTGATCCTCGTACCCCTGTCATTCCCACTTCTGAAATCTCTCCGGCGATAGGTATCCTCATTCGCAAACCTCCCACCGGGCGGGGTACGTTCATGTTCATAATCATAATCATATTTCCACGTTTTCTCTCTCTCAACTCCATTCCTACGAGATCTGTTGTAACCATGATCATCCTTCACCGAATCCATCTTATGCCATCTGTCTGGGATGAACTCCCCCTTCTCAATCTCATCACCAGGATCTCTCCATGATCTGAACTCTCTCTCTTCTCTATCTCCTTTCCTATACTTATCCCCGGAGAAATCCCTTCTCTCCACAAACCATTTATCATATTGAAGATTACCGAAATCCCCCTTAGTACTAGTTTCATCTTTCTTCCAAGTCTCCCCAGAAATCTCACCCTTTTCAATCTCCCCCTTCTGCAAAGACTTCACCGGAGAAATCTCACCATTCTCCAAAACCCCAAGAGAATTCAGCGTACCCAACTCACCTTCCTCCACTTCATCCTTAAACCCAGAGTCTCCTCCACCGTTCTCCACTTCTTTACAACTACTCTCTCCTCCTCCTTTGACCTCCACAACAACACTCTTCTTACTCTCCTCTTTCGTCAAAGCCTGCTGCTTCTTGGGCTTCCTAACGACAACTTTACGAATAATCTTAATAATCCTCTTCTTCTTAGGTGGTTTAGGTGGCTGAGAAGACGACTCAGAAGCGTGACCATTCTCATTGCTATTGGCAACACAAAGCGTCTTCTTCTCCACAATTGGAAGCTTATCCATGATATTCAGTAGAGGCATGCATGCGACACCCCCATCGCTCATGGAAACCTCCACAAAGTTCTCCTCTTTGTAGCCTTCAAGTCTCCTCTTTTCCAAAGATTCCAACACTCATGCTCGTAAAAACCTACAAAAAGAACCAATCAGCGACGAAACCCAATGCAGCTTAAATCACCCCAAACGCGGAAATCTCAAAACCCTACAAAAGGACCAAATTTGATGAAATTGGAGGAGGGGAAGAGACGGGGGAACAACGAATTGAAGCTGGGGAGTGTTTACCGGGAGGATAAAGAAACCGGATCAATGGAGCTAGGGGAAGGAGGAGGTGGGGGGGGGGGGGGGGGGGGGGGGAGATATGCAATCAATTAAAAGAAAAAGGGNGAGGTCAAAAGAAGACGAATCGAGCAAAGGAAAACCCTAGAAAAAGCTCTCAATTTGTTTCGTCGGGAAATCTCGTTCGCCGCGTGTGTTGTTGTTTCTTTCTCTTTCTCTTCTCTCTCTGCGACCTTCGCTTCTCTTCTGTATTGTGTTGTATCTCTCTCTCTCTCTCTCCGTCTCTCCGTTATGTTATTTCTGAAAGAAGAAGCCGTCGTGTTAATACTTTTTTTTTTTTAATGTATAATATTTATTTCTTTTACTGGATTTTACTTTTTTTCACCATAAGGTCCATTAACTAATTTTGTTATGTGATTTTTCGTTGTGGTATAGTATTAATTAGTATGATTTATTTACTTTTGGTTAAAAGTGTGTTGTTAGTATGATACAAAATAAATAGGGAAATTGCAGTGGAAAAAATGGTGATTAAAAATGACAATGAGGATTTTTTTTTTTCCCAACAACAATGATGATTTTGTAGTTGTGAATAAAATAGGTTTTGACATGTTTTTGGATGAATTTATTTTTATAGCACAACGAATAAGTTTTTTTTGTTTTTTTATTTAAACATCTAATTTAATAAATATTTTTTAAATTTTCTTATATAAATATAAGATCTATTATTTTTGGACTTTTTAAATTATTATTTAACGTGTCAAATATTAGTCATCTACTAAAATATTAAAACTAATACTTTTAACATAACAAATATTTATTATTTCATATTTTCTGAAAAATAATAAAACATGAAAATAATACTTAATAGTTCTGCCCACAAACAATAATTTAAAAGTTCTACCATAGTATGAATATACCTTTCTGTCTAAATCATTGCTGGAGATTTTGTCCTATTAAATCTGCCACAGATGTAATTTGACTAAGTTCAAAAGTAGAATAAATACAGGTCAATATTTTAAAAATATTAGATCGATATAGGTTAGTGTATTTTACATAGTAAATAATTGTGAATCAAAAAAGTAATCTATTATAGGAAAAGTTTGATTCGTTTCATGCACAAATATATTTGTTCGCATATTCTAAAAATAACTTTTAGATTAACAGTCAAATAAAATCAAAATATTACTAAGTTCAAAAGTAGAATGAATGCAAGTCAATATTTTAAAAATGTTGGACCGATATAAGTTAGTATATTTTACATAGTAAATTGAATAAAAAAAGTAATCTGTTAAAGGAAAAGTTTGATTCGTTTCATGCACAAATATGTTTGTCGCATATTCTAAAAATAACTTTTGGATTTACAGTCAAATAAAAAAAAAAATGACTAAGTTCAAAAGTAGAATGAATGCACGTCAATATTTTTAAAATGTTGAACCGATATAGGTCAGTATATTTTACATAGTAAATAATTGTGGATCAAAAAAAGTAATCTGTTATAGGAAAAGTTTGATTCGTTGATCGTGCACAAATATGTTCGTCGCATATTCTAAAAATAACTTTTTGATTAACAATCAAATAAAATAAAAAAACGACTAAGTTCAAAAGTAGAATGAATGCAGGTCAATATTTTTAAAATGTTGGACCGATATAAGTCATTCTATTTTATATAGTAAATAATTTTGAATCAAAAAAACGTAATCTATTATAGGAAAAGTTTGATTCGTTTCATGCACAAATATGTTTGTCGCATATTCTAAAAATAACTTTTGGATTAACAGTCAAATAAAAAAAAGGACTAAGTTCAAAAGTAGAATGAATGCACGTCAATATTTTTAAAATGTTGGACCGATATAAGTCAGTCTATTTTACATAGTAAATAACTGTTGATTAAAAAAAGTAATATATTATAGGAAAAGTTTGATTCGTTTCATGCACAATATGTTTAATGACTAAACTCAAAAGTAGAATGAATGCAGGTCAATATTTTTAAAATGTTGAACCGATATAAGTCAATCTATTTTACATAGTAAATAATTGTGGATCAAAAAAAGTAATATATTATAGGAAAATTTTGATTCGCTTCATGCATAAATATGCTTGTCGCATATTTTAAAAATAACTTTTAGATTAACTATTAAATAAATAAAGATAAAATATCTAAATATTTTGTAACGACTTGATCAGACATAATTTTACTAAAAACATGAACATTTGTCTTTTTATTACTCGTCGATGCTTATCACATATTTTGGAACTAATTTTCTGACTAAATGCCAAATAAAAAAAATAAAAAATATTTAAATTTTTTGTACCGATTTAATCCGACATACTTTTATCAAACATTTGAGTATATATCTTTTTATTACTCATTTATACTTATCGAATAGTTTGGAAATAATTTTTTGAACAACTATCAAATAAAAAAATTTGAAAACATTCAAATACTTGTATCGATTTAATCTGATATAGATTTACTAAAAACTTGAGCATTATTCTATTTATTCTTATTTCTCTAAATTTAAAAATTTATTTTTCTAAATAACTTATTCACAAAAACATTATTTTTAAAAAATATATTTTTTCTTATATTTTTCATTAATGCAACAATAAAATAATAAAAAATTTGTAAGTCGATCAAAATATAATTTCATATAACATATTTGAAAAAAAATTAAAACAATAATAATATTTCAAGAGAAAATTTCTGCAATTAGTAACAATATTTGCTTTTAATCAAATCTACCATTTTTATATCTTTCTTTTCTTATTTCTTGATTATGAAAAGGTTTTCAGCCAAACTATATGTTTTTTGTAGCATTCAATACCTTTTGAAAGAAAATTCAGATCTACAAAAATTATATGTCTTTAGACATATCATACGGTTCAGTCTGGATCTGAAAACAATAATCATACCAAAACAAAATTTATAAGAAATATTTACTTAATAAATTTATCAAATTATTTATTCATACGTTACTTAGACTATGTATAATGGTGGCGAGATTCAACACCATCCACCTCAATATTTAACACTCCACATCATCTTCTCTTTCTTCCACATAATCATTCAACATCCTAATCAATTTTAACCTCTACAATAATTCTGTTTAATAAAATTCAATATATTTAAATTATTATTTTTTCTATTTTCAAATTAAATAAAACGAATCTTTATTTATAGAAAATAAAAAAATGATGAATTTTGGTGTAAAATTTATAATAATAAAAAACAATTTATCATAAAATAATTGATTTCAAATGATTAGATGGAAAAAAAAAAGTATTAGATTTTTCAGTATCTAATAGAAATACACCACATGATTTTAATAGGTCCGAATTTTCTTCTTTGAACATATTAAATGTTTTCAACACGGTTGAATCCACATTAACTTTTTTTGTTTTTCAACACCGTCATTTATGAATTCAACAGTTGAATAGTTTATTTAACATCCCCATTATACATAGCTTTAGTTTTTTACATTTAATTACTTTTTCATATGTGCCAGCGCCAAAATAGCATTATCGTCATTTACCTCATTATAGAACTAGCCCAAAAGTAAGGCCACTTTCGACATTTTTTAGCAACGAAAATCCATTTGGCGCTCAAGGTGTACACTTTGAGCGGTAACATTTTCACCGTTAGTAAACAGACATCTTGACTCAAGACTCTTTAATTAAAATCGTGGTGTGAAGAGATTCTGATTATCTTTAATTTGAACCATTAAACACTTGGAACAACCCGTTGCTTAATGTGGACTTTCTAATGGGCCCGTTAGTAATTGATTACTCCTGCATCCCTCTTATTGAACAACCTCTAAACTTTATTCCATATAAGCTGAGCAAAATTTAAACTTTCACAAAAACCACTTTAGATTTTCTTATTTTTTCTTTAGATTTTCTTATTTTGCACAAAAAATGGATACAAAATAATAAAACTAAATGGATTCAGTGATTTAAAGAAATGCAGGATCGATTTAGTGGGACATAGTTATTGTGTAACGCTTCTTGATATGCATTTTATCATTTTGATGTAAAATTGATTTATGGGAGAAAAGAGAAAATAAGATTGCAAAAATAAAAGGTTCAGATCTGATTCATAACAGCAGATAAAGAATCCCCTAACGATAAAGATCGTTAACCACATGTATCATGACATAACCCATGATTCTGAGACGACATCTTCAAATCCAAGGGGAAAAGAAAGCAAATGGTGAACTACAACACATAATGTCGATTACAATACCAGTCGGGTGGTGGTTTCGAGCTTAGGAAGTTTCTGCAGCTGGCTGCGTCACACCATGCTTCACCAAAAGCTTAGTAAGCGAGTCAGGCGAGTGAACATGGTACTTAACACTCCCTGATGGAGTCAGAAACACCTCAGCAAGCTCGAGTTTCTCAGATGTCAAGCTCGTGCTATCCATCGTCTTGCTCAAAACCTTGAGAGCAAGCTCAACCACCTCTTCCCTCGAAGCATCATCCTTATAGTCTTGCTTAAGAATAGACTGAGCAGCTTGATTATTCGCACCAACAGCTGCAGCTTTCCATCCACCATAGTTTCCACTCGGGTCACTCATATACAGTTGAAACCCATGGTTCTTGTCCCAACCTGCAAAAAGGAAAGAAACTCCAAACGGACGAAGACCACCAAACTGTGTGTACCCTTGCTTGGTATCACACAGAGACTGAACCAGCTGCTCAACAGGCATTGGCTCTTGGTACATAAAAGTGTAACGCTGAGCTTGAACTCGTGCCGTGTTGATCAGAATGTTGGCATCAGACATTATACCCGCCACAGCACAGGCCACATGGTCATCAATCTTGTACATTTTCTCCGTAGATGTAGAGGTTTGAAGAAGTTTAGAGGTGACTTTCTTCTCACCAATCAACACAACTCCGTCTTTAGCCAAGATTCCAATCGCAGAACCAGCGTTGCCAATGGCTTCCATAGCGTACTCAACTTGGTAGAGACGACCTTCCGGTGAGAAGATCGTGGTGCGACTATCATACCTCCGAGACATTTTGAAACAGCTTCAACATAAGAAAGAAAGAAAGAAACACATCAACGAAAGTTTCAACCTTTATTCATTCTACGATTACGGGTAGCTTGCAAAGACAATTCAAGAGCATCAAAACAGATATTAAAGCCGAAGTCATTGTTCTTAGCTTATATTAACTCATACAAGAAGCAAAGGCACAAGTGAATCTCTGAACACTGATTCAACAGAAACATCAAAAACTATATCAACGAAAAGTTTCCACCTTTATTCATTCTAAGACTACAAGTAGCTTCCAAAGATAATGTAATAGCATTGAAACAGATTCTAAAGCCTAATTCATTGTTTCTTAACTTCTATTAACTCATACAAGAAGCTAAGGCACAAGTGAATCTCTGAACAGTGATTCAACAGAAACACCAAAAACTATATCAACGAAAGTTTCCACCTTTATTCATTCTAAGATTATGGGTAGCTTCTAAAGACAATTCAAGAGCATTTAAACAGATATTAAAGCCTAAGTCATTGTTTCTTAACTTCTATTAATTCATACAAGAAGCTAAGGCACAAGTGAATCTCTGAACACTGATTCAACAAAAAGCTATTAACTTGTCACGTTCTCAGACTCCAAAAGGTCACAAGATTGGGTAAAATGAGATGATGCAAGCGATTTCTGAGTTTTTCAATTGGTTACATACATAAAAATATTGAGCTTTATTCTTCACAGCACTAATCGCGTCAAGCTAGGGTTTAACCAATAGGATCAAATTAGAGAAATTAAATTAATCTAACGAATTACCCAGATTTTACATGAGTCAGTCCTGAGCAAAGATAAAGCGATCCCACAAATTACAAAACTAATCCATACGAATCAGATTTCGAAGATGATAAGAAAAGAACAGGAGGAAACTAAACGGATTCGATTTTTTTAAAGAAATTAATAGTGATGAAGGTACCTCAAGAGATTTTGCTCTCAGTCTTGGTGTGGGTTATCGATTCCTTGAGTTCGCTGAGAACTTTGCTGCTCTATAACTATAAGACGAAGCTTTGTCTGCGAGCTTGTTCTACAAGAAAAATCAAAAGAAAACAAAAAAAAAACTCAGTTTACTGGATTTCTTAATTTTGGCCCATTATTACATTAAAAACCCACTCCCTTATAAGTAAAGTCCACCTTTACTATTAAACCCGATTTAAAGCCCACAGATTCGTTTCTACGGCATCCGGTTAGCTTCGGTTTCTAGTTTTTTGAGTTTCGGGTTTTTTCCGAAAAAAAAAATCCCAAATTGATTGGATTTTATATTGGTCAGTGTTCTAAAATGTACTGGGCACTTAGATCATAATTATCGCTGGTTTCTATCTACAATTTCTAAAATTAAAAAAATGAAAAATAATCAAAAAGGAGAAAAGAAAATAAAATGGGGTTCTTAACTCAAAGCTTTTTACAACCTCTCTAAAGAATACTTCTATTAATTGTCTATCTTTTATTGGTTCATTGTTACTTATTTTTTTAAAAATTAATTATATCATATTAAAATATTGTTATTTTAGAGATCAGAACCTCATATTTAACTACTCACCAATAATCATACTCTTATTATACGAAAGACAAACACCTAATAGGGCGAGTTTGATCCGTTTCCTAATTCTACTCATGTCTAAACGAGTTATGCGGAAATTTAGATGTTGTATGCATATTCTATGCGTTGTGTACTGCTTGAGAATTTCCTGCTTGGATCAAGAATTCAAGATCATCGGTCTACTCTACCTCAAATTTTAAACATATTTATACATGTTAAATATAATAAATTAGAGACGGCATACGTCATAACAAATGTTGTTCAAATGGGTTTAAAAAACGTGTGTGATCAAACAACAGCATGTCCATATATTGGAGTTGCTTTTATCAGCATATGGTGCAACAAAGGTTTCAATACTGGCTGATTTCATAAAGATCAGTATCTTGAAGTCTTTTTCTTATAAAAGGATTCACTTAATTACAAGGCACAATATATTTAATTTGAAAGATCTAAAAGCATTTCCATTGGTTAAAACCTATGTCAGGTTCTGAAAAAATAAAAATATTAATATTTTAAATACATAATTTTATTTTATTTTATTTTAAACTATTAGCTTGTTAATTAATTGACATATGTAACCCAAAGTTCTCACAGGTTCTGAGAAGATCTCTTTTGAGAACTTTTGTACACTCTCTCTCCTATTTTGTTATTATTTGCATTTATTTTAAATATAAAGTTCTGTGTGAGATATTCACAGATGGAAGTGCTCTAATATTGAAGATATGTAAAAAAAATAACAAGAAAAAAAAAAAGAAAAAATAGGGTAGAGAATGACAGACGAGATGTTCCTACAGAACTTTTGAGATACTCTCCAGAGACCCATTAACCAGTTGTCAAGTTTTAAATGGTTTGTTTTCTTTATAAAAATAACTATTTAATTATTTAATAGAATTATATTAAAATAACAATATTTTATGCTGAAACAATAGTTTTGGGTTTCTACGCGATGGAGATGGCCTAATTGATACAGAATATTTGGTACCTCTCTAACTACTATTGAGAATTACATTTTGGAGTACATCAGGTTTTAAAATGCAATTCATAAAAAGAAAGTTGAGCCAAAAAATATTACGAACAAATTTTATTTTAGAGAAAGATTAGATATAAAATTAGATAATAATTTATTTAATGATCGATTAGAAAATAAAATTACTCTTAGAAAAGCATCCTTAAATTTCTTTTTATTATATTTTTCTCTCTGTAATCATTCTTTCATATTAATGAAAATTCTTTATCAAAAAAAATGTGAAAACATTATGGCTGTGTTTAATTAGTATATATTTTTTGCTTTAGATTTTTTTTTTTTATTTCAGTGTAAATTTTTTTGTGGTTTTACTTGACAAAAAGTTAAATGTCAGGCTTTGTAAACTTTTCTTTTAAGAAAATCATGGATTAGTGAACAAAAAAAAAAGGCTGTGGATGTTTTCAAGTTTAAAACCTTTTAAAACAATAAAATCTAACTGGGTAATATATGTTTTTAAAAACTTAAAGACTTTTTAGAAAGTCTCTACAGCCTTTGAAGTTAATTGACAATCGGACCCTATATGTTTTAGTTTAAGTAAAAATAAATCGACAAATGCAACTCTTTGCTTTTAAATTATATCAATATCACTATATACTAATATACATTATATCCACAAATGTTTCCGATCTTTTCTTAGGAGGCCGCAAGATACGTACATAAAAACGGAGAGCGGAGATGACACAAACTCTTAGTTACATGTACGTCTGGAATCTATAATGAGAGGCACAACCATTATCTTTTGTTATTTTCTATATACAGTATGAATGTGCATTTATCATTTATTAATATATGCCTATTTGACTGAATTAGTATGGGTCAAGGACACACCACATGTACACGTTGAACGATGACCATTGCGTAGTGTCCCGTGTCCGTGCTATAAAAAAGAGATTTTAATGAAAAACGTTATTAAACATCGGTATATCAATTTATCCTTAACTATAAATTTATATATGTATTGATTAAAAGTTTAAACCTTCAAATAAGTTAATAATGATATTGGTAGCAAAAACAAAAAGTTATGCTAATGATATCGATCCTCCATCCACTAGCGTTTATGTAACCCTCGACGACTACAGTTTCAGTGTGAACGATTCGTTTTGGTTTGTCCAAGAAACGAAGCGTTCGTGCGACAAGACTCTAGTCTCAAGCGTCAAGATTCTATAAAGTTTGTATGGTTTGAAACTAATGGAAAGATATGGGGAGTGCCTCTTAATTTGCTTAGACTGGAATGAAGTTGAGAGGTTCACCTTCTATCCCAAGATTCTCTCCATCATATTTCAACAAAACCGCTCAAATCATAACAATATCATCAACTTCAGAACAACCTTAATTAAACCCGACTTGTGCAGATTGTTTAATCGTTGATTGTTTGGGAAAAACCGTAACTACCAATTTTGGAAATTTTTTACCTTTTCTTTCAATTGAAGTCTCTGATCTCCCGTAATAAACGTGTCATATTAGCATTTTATACTATGGTGATTTAAATCTTAGAATGTATACTATTGAAGGGCTTCTTTCGTACAATTAACGGAAATCCTAAAAAAAAGGGGTTTAATTAGGAAGGAATCGTAATTTTTTGGTCCCATAAAAATTGGGTTTTAGGACATATAAACATGGGTCTTACTGTTCGTATACACATTAATGGAAAAAAAAAACATATACGTATATTCGCCTCAATTCGTTTTCTCTTTAAAGTTCCAAATTTTTCTTCTTCTTTTCAGCCATTGCACGACATCTATTGTTTTGTTCGACAAACCAACCAAAACATAACATTTTGACTAAAAGGCAGCCGTTTAATTGGGAAAGTTTAACATTATTGTGTACAAGGAGGTTATAAGTTAACGGAATTTAGTTGATGGTTTTAAATCACTAAACTTCCTTTTAGTTGAACAGTTTAAAATGAATATGCTGATATACTTGAAATGTTTTTTTTTTTATTACAATCCCCTTTAAAAATCAAATTACAAATAACATTATTTGAAAGTACAATCACCTTTAGAGAAGTAATAAAATTTAGATCCTTTTTAGTTACTGTTTCTGCGATCGAAAAACATTAAAAAGAATCTAGATCTTGAGGTCTCAAACACTTTTTACTGTATGAAGTGTATCATAAGAGATCAACCCAAGAGAGGACTCCTTTTTTGTGGAGCTGGACACTTGAAGTCACGAGGTGGAATCTTACCACAGTCGACAAGGAGCTCAAGCGCAATGGGAACGATGAGGTCAATATTGAGAAGCTTGGCTCTAATGGTGGTGCAGAGACAAACAGCTGCGTCAAGACCCACTAAACCGCCAAGAAGCGGGCAACAAGTTGCCTTTGCATAGCTTTTTCCTAGTCCGATATGAATTAAACCTCCTAGCACGTCCACACAGGCGCCTAGCTTAAGCGCGTCAACTGGGCAAGTCTGTGGTTCAGGCGTTGGTGCTGGAGGTGGAGGAGGACAAGGGGTTGGTGGTGGTGGAGGTGGTGGACACGGCGTCTCTGGGGTTGGTACTGGTGGTGGCTTGACGTACGGTGGTGGTGGCGATGGTGTTGGGGTTGGCGGTGGTGGTGGTTGGATGTGCGGTGGAGGAGGCGATGGTGTTGGGGTTGGCGGTGGTGGTGGTTGGATGTGCGGTGGTGGAGGCGATGGTGTTGGGGTTGGCGTTGGCGGTGGTTTGACGTACGGTGGTGGGGGCGATGGGGTTCGGGTTGGTGGTGGCGGTGGCTTGACGGTGGGTGGTTTCGGAGTATACGGAGGAGGAGGGCATGGAGTGGAGGGAGGTGGAGGCTTAACGGTAGGCGGTTTCGGGGTGTGAGGTGGTGGTTTAACGGTGGGTGGTTTGGGAGTGTGAGGAGGTGGTTTTGGTGTGTGAGGAGGTGGTTTAACGGTAGGTGGTTTTGGGGTGTGAGGAGGTGGCTTGACGGTGGGTGGTTTAGGCGGTTTAACGGGATGTTTTGGCGGTTTAACGGGGTGTGGAGATGGTTTTGGAGGGTCACTACAGTCACAAGCGTAAGAGACAGCAAGGAAACCAAGGAGGAGGAGTATCACTAAGGAGAGGTTTTGCTTGTGAAGAAGCCCCATCTTGAGTTTTAGGGTTTGGTTAGTGAGGAACTGATGAAGTACGTTAAAACTATTGAGTGTCTTCCTCTTTATATACACCAAAGAAATCTCATAAGATATTTTTCTTATATGATATTGTTCTCACTTCTCGTTATAATCATACGTCCGTGATGATATGAACGTGTCAATTTGCAATATATATAAGATGATCGAAGTTGGAGTATTATATAATATAATAATGAGTACAATATTAAAACGTCACTTTAGTCGTAAGAAGTAGAGAGGTTTTTTTTTTTTTATGAACTGAAACAAAAATAAGTGCGTAAGAAGGTCTCGTCAAACTTTCCGGATTTTCCGTATGTTCGTAGTTGTACAACTTTATTTGTGTGTGTCAATAGTTGTACATTCTTCTATTTTAATCCTAGATAAATGGGGATTAATACTTGCTACTTTCCCTCAATCACTAAAAGTAAAATACTCGTATTAGTTCATATGTATATTCATGATTAGCAATTTGACGATGTATCATCAACAAAGCTACATTTACTCTATTTGTTTGAGAGTCTAAGAATTTATATACAGCCTGATTGCCTTCTTGGCTAATGCTATTACTTAGGCTATAATGTTGTCGATTCACACGAATAACAACAACAAAAAAGACTGCAATATTCCAACTATAATGTAATGTAATGGCTAGTGGCGAGACAATTGATGATGGAATTTGTCTTCAATATTTGAGTGAAGAGACATCTCTCAATTTTCTAAAACCAAAGACGTATAGAGATCCTTCCTCTTTTCTTGCTCCTTCAATTATTGGGTCCACTTGTTTATCAGGATTTTAGGCAAATTTTTGGAATTTAGTTTTTTAATGTGTCCCTACCTATAAATTTTGTAGCCTAGATATAGTCCATAACAAACACACCAATAGAGAAAAGAGAATCAATTCTAGCGTAGGTCCAAAGCTTTTTTATTTTTTTGTGTGCTAACCCTAGGTCTAAAGCTATAGTATGTTTTATGTATAATTATAATCAGTGTCAAATTAATCACAGTGTATCAAGTAATGTGCTGATATAGTGTTTGTTTGCTACGACTTCGCAAAAGCTATCTATTGAGGTCAAAGATATTTTTTCGTTATTTACGTATAATAGTAGTTTTTTTTGTTAAAGTGATGTTAAAATGTTTTTTGCAAGCCATTAATTTAAGACAAACAAAAGTACAACATGATTAATCAACGGAAAACCTAAATAGACAGTAGTTTCCTTTGTTACAGAAAAAAAAAAGAATTTCTCTTTCGTCAAAATTCATAAACAAGAGACCTACCGAAACATATAAAAATCATAAACTATTTATTTATCCACTAATCAAAACATGCACAACTATACCGTACGGATTTATACTTTTTTTTTAACTCGCATCTTTTGAGATCTCATCTTTTCACGAGAAGTAACTGAGTGAGTCCGTGATTGATGATGATCTATGAAATTATTTTCATATTTGTTCCTTTATGCCATAGATTGAGTCGCTAATTTAAATATATATATATAAGTAAACATGGAATAAGGATAAGTTTGCTCTCTCAAAACTATAATGCTCAAAAAGAAAAACTATCATAATTAGTAACAATAGAGAGAAATGTATGGTCTTGTGAACAAAAAAAGAGAGAGAAATGTATGGACGCGGGTAACACGATTGCCGGTGAGATTTGGCGTGTAGTAAAATTTGTGTAACCCGTGAATCTGTTCTTATAATTTTTTTTCTTCTTAATATCTGTCCATATACTTTAAATTAAGATTTTGTGTATTCTTGTTCTTTTAAAATAGAATGGGATAATGTCACGTAACTAAGAACGAGCTCGTTCTAAATATATATATTGAAGCGTACATGCGTTGTAACTTGTAAGAATATATATAGTTATATACACATATATAATGAATCACAGTTCACATGCATGGATCTCTGCATGTGATAACACAATTATTAATTTGTGCAGAAACCAAGGGGCCAGAGTACAAGTTTTATTAACCAAACCCGAATCCCCAAATTGTCGGGATTAATTTCATTTACAAATCAGTGCATGTCAACTCTTAATCAAGACAGAAATGCAAATTAAATCATGAGTTGTCCATTTCGTTTTCAAATTAAAAAAAAACCTTTCCGTTTTTGGGAAAAAGTTAATATTTTCCTATATTATAATTTTGTATGACGATCAAAGAAGCTCAAGTCGTTACCAATGTAGATCGCTAATTCTCTATCACATTTGGTCGTGGATGTCAGTAAAGATTTTGAGAATTTGAAAAAATTGTAAACATACGTAACAAACTTTGGAGAGTGACAACAAGAACCTTTTTTTGGTGTATGTGACAAAGAGGTTTTATGGCTTTATATTATATTCTTTTTGCTCAATAAATGCCAAAAGTTGAACACCAATAACTTCGAAAAGATAAAAACAAAAAAAAAGATGACTTGCAACTATATCCAGCGTGGCACAAATTGAAGTTTACGTGCACACCGAATTGGTTGATAGTTTGTCAAATTGAATACAAGAACAAATTACTTTAATCATTTACCACTCCCGGAATTTGAATTGAAGATTTGACGTACATTCCTCCCTAAATATCCTATTTTTCCAATGGCTCCATAAGAACCAAACTTGTAAATGAGTCACATGGGTCCGAGGCGTTGCATCAACGTGTTTAGTGTGGATGAGCGAGCCAGTCTGTTTTGTGTAATCATCAGTATAGTATATATTGTATTAAATCAATATACATACAAGGAAAATTGTAAACATGCGTAGAAGAAAAGTCATATAGCTCTAGTCTAATTGTCCAGGTCTATACGACTTAACAATATTTTGTAGTTTAATGAGCCTAAAATCGCTGTATCTGAAAAAATTTTAGTCAATACTCTAATAATTCCATCAGTATTATATATGCTCACTCTGTAACTTTTGAAAATTATGGTGTATATAACTTTTTTGGTTTTATGATTTGCAGAACTATTCCTTTCTAAAAATGTTTTGTTTTTTGTTTTTTAACATTTGTATCATTATATCTTTAAACGAGTTCTTTTTTCATTCACTTACATTGTTTCACACTTTTTTTTTGTTCTCGACACTGCTTAAACTATTAATACATACTCACTAAACCGCTAAACCTATATGATAGTCTTTTTTCTGTTAATATAAACCTTAATCTATATTTTGGAATTGATTTTGCAGCAATCAACCGAAAAATGGCTCATAATAATAAAATTTTATCTAAGAGCCATCTAAGCTGTAGGAGGAAAATTATATATATGCAAGATTGACATGGAAGGATTAACTTTTGGATATATCATGAGCTTAAGTTTAGGAAGATTATACTACATACTCTAGTTTAGTTACTACCCAAACCAATGCTAGCTAAATGATGTGACGACTCAGTCAATTTAGAAAATTTAGCTACTGAACTCAATTAAGAAAGGATTGAATGATCAAAGAGAGAGAAGTTTCCGAGTGAGAAAGTCCATAGAAAGCACTTCGGAGAAAGAAAAAAAGTAAATAGTTTCCCTCCAAAATTTAATCTATGAGTCTTGAGTAGAAGGAGAGTTTCATTAACCTATTTCTTTATAACTTTTTTACATATTTACAGTCAGTAAACACACACGATAAATATAAACCCTGATCCTTAGTCAATACTCCTCATGCAATCAATTAACTCACATTTCTATACTAAACCATTATATGTAGAAGGTGCCAAACTTAAGCATTAACGAGTTTCTCGGAGTGAAATCATTTACGTTCCCTTTCGGAGACCTTTGAGGTTGTCTTAAAAGGATGAAAGACAAGCACCTAGCCCAATAGAGAATATGAGAAAACGTACTGTTATCCATCAAACCACACAAGTGGGCTTACGTCCACTGGTCATCCAGGTGCACCACCAGAGGAGCCGGACCCCAAGAAGATCGGGGTTCTGGAAGAAGACATGTCACCCATTGTAGATTGCAACCATACCTAAAGATCAATGCCAAATGGCATCCCTGATGCATGCATCCAGACTCAGTGTAAAGCTCATATCATATGGACATGGAAGAATATCGATCATTGACAAGTCACCTAATTCCAATAGTTTTCTTATGACTTATGAGCAGGAGACCGAATCGTCAAAGTAAGATTGACTAGCCTGAATGGTGCGGAGGGGATTCTTAATTTGCTCGTCCCAAATTAAAAGCTACCCTCGGCGATTAGTCGGTGGGATTATCTTGACGAAAGTTCTGGAAGATCTGTGAAGTCTGGGGCGTCCAAGCAAGACTAATCCACTTTCATGGCACTAATCACTTTTCTAATTACCTAATTAAAAACAAATTCCCAGATAATCAATATGCATTTAGATTTAGTTCTAATCAACCAATTAATATCTTAGACAATCATTCTCATGAGTTAAGGATGTAAATCTCATATTTACCTCTTTGAAAATTTCATCAATTAATTTATAGGTGTGAAATTCCCGAAGACATAAATCAGCCTAGTCAAAGCTAATCTAGCATTACAAACACTATATATGAAATGAATTAAGCATTCTAATCTCTAAACATTAAATATTAACTCTCTAATCGTTCCAATCTATCGTATCGTCAAATCCTAAAAAAACGTATTCACTAAAAGCCCTGAAACTCCAAAGAGTTATCATTAATCTTTGAAGATTAATGTTAGAAGAAGAGTAGAAAACAAAAAATTTAGAAAATACTTATATAAATAAAAAATTACAAAAGAGTTTATAATTTTTAATTCTCTTTAAAATTTTTATTTAATATATATATAACTAATAAAAACTGAATCAATCTACATAACTGGGTTAATTTAACTTAAAATATATAAAAACCCAAAAAAACTATAATCAACACATTTTAGGGATCACTGGCGGTTTGGCTTGGTTACCACTGTAAACTGCGAGGGCCTGGTGGTCGGTTTTGGTCGCCACTGCAGATCTCCTAGTTTCTTCATTTTCGTGACATTGTTGATATGCTTTCAGTAATTCGGTCATAACTCCTGAAATATAACTCTAAATGACTTGAAACTACCTTAATTTGAAAGGTAACTCAATTTACTATGTTTTATATGAAGATGTCAAATCCATAAGAAATGGTTAAGACCTTCGTATGATTCAATCGTTCAGGCATTGCTTCTAGATCCTAAATATCACCAACTTTCACATCCTTTTTTATGCATTTTCATGCTTGTAGGCTTAAATCTGCACCAATAACTCCCAAACCTCCAAAGAAGGCATTCCCATCCTTATAAATCATGTATCCCTTCATTTAATGTTGATTTGATGATTGCATAATTTGATATTGATATGATGATTTTTTTTTTCAAAAAGAATATCTTATATGGTTCTTAGTCTTGTCTATATATCAATGCGTATATTACTTTACTAAACATCTAGTAGTCTGATGTTAGGTTGATATAACTTATTATATTCTCTGGACTATTCGTTGGCAGGTTAGACGTCTCTCAGCCATTACAATTGAGCTATAGAGTTTAACAAATTTATCATTACTTCTTGATATGAGTATGTGACTTTGATTTGTAACCGGATCCGTAATATATTTAGCTAAGCTTTGTTTAATTAACTCTAATTTCTCTTTGAAAATAAAGTTAATTGTTGGAAGTTGATTCTTCATTGATCATTAAATATCTTTTTATATACAATTACAACTTGGCAAAAAGGAAAACTCATAAACGTAACTATAAAAAGGAAATCATCAAAACCAATTGTAAAAAAGAAAATAACCAAAAGATTTATCCTAAATCCTAATACATTCTATCACCTATTTAATCTAACATATGTTTTAATTTCTTCCATAGGCAACAAAAGATGATTCAGATTGTTAAAACATTAAAGTCGGAGCCACTATCCAATAGTGGAAAGTTATATATCCATGTTTTGTGTTGTGTGGTTCTTACTAAATCCCTAAGAGCATCTCCAGTGGGAGATTTTATAAACGATATCTAAACTTTTTAAATATAAAAAAAAATCAAAAAGTAGAAAAAAGATTAGAGATAGTCTCTTAATTAGAACCAGTTTCTGAAACTGCATGTTTCTAATCCATTATCCTGAAACCCAACATTTTTTTTAACTCCTTGCAGCCTCTTTTTAATTGCTTTTTGTTTACATTTATTGCTAATCATCATCGACATTTCTTTTTTTCCTTTTCATCTATAGATTGATCTCAGTTCTAATAATTGTAATTCGTGTGCATTTGCAACTAATGGGGCTTCGTGAACAGAGGGAAAATCAGAGTAGCATTTTTGGTACTTGTTTTTTATTAGAAGTTTTGATGCTATAAACTTATCTTCTTAATTTTGTTTGAACTGGATTGTTTCAAAGCTTGATTTGAATAACACATGTAGACGGAAAAAATAAACCCCCACTAAGCAAAGTAGATTCTTTTTTTTTTATCAAACTAGTAAATAGTAAATTCTATTTATGACGAAAGTCTCGAGTTCTAAAAAATAAACCCGCAAAATATGATGGTAAACACACACACACACACACACACACACACACACACACACACAAAGCAAGCTTTGAGAACGGATCCTTTGACGACAACTGAGGTTAGGGGAATCTTGTAAGTTTGAGCGGAGGCTTGACAATAATCGGCTTTGGAGTATTAGGTGGGGGCTTGATAATCAAAGGCGGCCTTGGAAAATCCCGCGGAGGTCTGATGGTGCCTGGCTTAGAAGTAGCCTGCGGAGGTGGCGGGGGCTCAGGTGGAAAATCGATTTCTGGAGTTGGTGGTCGTGGTCGCTTGACTGGGACTGGTTTTGGAGTAACCGGTACGGGCTTGAAGACGACTTTCGGACGAGGCAAGAAGGAACGGAAGCGTTGAAATGGACTTGGTTTCAAAGGAAGAGAAGCGTAAGAGACTGTAAAGAAGCCGAGTAGTAGGAAGAAGATTACAAACAAGACGTTTTGTTGCTTCTCAAGTAGTCCCATGTTTTAAGAGTGTTTATGGTTTGTGATTAGTCTCGTTCCATTTTTATAGATCAAACTACTTCGTCATAATGACTTTTTTGTTGTTACATTTGTTTATAATATTATTGATTATACCAACGTGCCAAATTTCATGATTTAATTTGTACGAGGTTATACCTGCTGATCACTTGGTTTCTACTAGTAAAGGGGTTCTGTCAAGCTTCCTGGAAATTTCGTTTATTCTTACTTAATTACAAACTTTTAAAGAGAAGGATCATGGAAGATTAGTATTTGAGTTGTATATTAATATAAGTGAAAGCGCGTCTGATCTGGTAGTTGATTCAAGGATATTGACTATATGTTAAGCTCGATCTTTAACGTAATTCTTTTTTCATGTTTTAAATGTAAAACTTTGCGACCACTCCACTATGCTGCATATCGTGATTTCATGATTGTACGCTCGTTGTTAACTGGTAAAAGCAAACAAGTGACAAAAAATTAAAAAAAGAAGAGAAAAAAAAAATGAAGAAAGGGTGGTTTTAGTATAAATTAAAATGAATTAGATAGCCAAAATTATGGTACATGATCACCAAAAATTTTTCTCAAAGAATAATTCGAACACTCCATATCAATTTTTCCGTATTTATATTTTGTATATATGGAATAAGTGTGATAGTAAAGATATTGAAAAACTTCTTTCATCTCTAATATTTTTCTAGTTGAATGGAATAATAGGCTATTATGTGAGATCATACACCATCTTCAATTTTTCATCATATCAGAATAGTTAGTTATAAAAACCATATGATGCGGATGAAGTATATTCATATATTTCATTATCCAAATTAAAGTTTTAAATTCAATATACAAAAATGTGAGAAATTTGAGGTATATTACAGATCTCTATCATTAAAATTGTAATATCATAATTAGATTTACACATAAAATATGGTAGTTTTCTTCAATGATCATATGACATATTATGAATGAAAGGAATGAAATATAGATATATGGGATAATACAAAAATTGTAGTTTTTCTTGTGGTTATACTTGCTAATTTTCTGGTTCTAAACTATTTTACTTTGGATTGGATAACCAATTAAAAAGTTAAGTTCTAATATTACATGTGTTATTTGAATGTTAAAGAAAATAAAAATTGACTAATAGATTTTTTTTCTATTTCATAGATATACTTTTTAATTTGAAAAACTAAATACTTTTATAAATTAAAAAATTTACATTAGAGTTTTTTTTTTAAACCAGACATAGGAATTCTAAAAGCAATATCTTCTTTAACAAAAAAAAAATATATACATATATATAAAATATATATATATATATATATATATA